>JABBOT010000036.1:976956-981956 GCA_016165875.1 Acanthopleura granulata
ACTGACGACATCACCGTAGTGGCCTTTCCGTGCAATCTGGGTTCGTAATTTGTCACCGGTGGGGAACGAATGATAACAAATATAAGACTGGCATTACTGTTTTCAGCTGAATTCTTCCTACTCTGGGCAGCAAGGATCTTGTGCTTGCACCTCAGCGTAGACGAGATATGTATCAAAACAGGTGTGTGCACTTCATTACGGATCCTGGAGGAAAGTGCTATCCTTGATCTCAGTTAACTAAACAGAGGCTCTGTGGTAAATAGTAAAGTACACAGAGAAGCCACAGAGAGACGCAGGGAGTAAGCCAAATGCAAACTGATCGGTAGTTACACGGAAAAACGGTGTTTCTGTATGGAGAACTCAAGTCGGGCTGGCCTAATTAACAGAGTAAAATAGCTCCCACGGAATATCATCCCAGTAAAATATATATATATTCTCATAAGAGTCACGTTTCTAAATATGTTGTCCGCAGAATTTGGAGTTAAGGGTCTTTCTCAGATGAAACGTGCATGATGGAGCCTATAAAGAGCCAGATCCCGATAAACCGGGCTGGCGCGCCCGCTCTGACGCAAGGCATCATTAATCCATATGAACGTAGCACATCGAACGCTTTGTGGCCACATGGGGTTCTATTTAGGCTACAGTGTGAAAAAAAAGGAAAAGCATTTCTCCGTCTGTATGGCCGTCTCCCCGAACTGAATAGGCAAACTCTGCCTCCCTCTATTTTGCCTTCTTCAACCAATGGATTTTAAGAATATAGGTAACCCATATACCTCATGTATATTTACATCGGCGCCCTTCTCCACCAGCAGACGAACCACTTCCACCTTATTCTCTCCTGCAGCTATGTGTAAAGGCGTCAATTCTTCCTGTAGAGAGTCACAATAACATATCGCATAGCGGTTAATTCTGCAAGCGCAATCTGTGAGGCCCTATCTCATTCTCTGGGGTACCGGATTGATTGAGCCAGATTTACTTCCATCTTGTTGTCTTTTGGTGCAATGAAATTAAACTTCAATACTGTGTCATAAAGTTAGCAAATACCTGTAACATTGGATTTTCTAAGGACATTGCTCGAGGTAGGAGTCCCGTTGTAAAAGGAGTATTTGTAAATATTCGGACGCGACAAATATGGCAGAAACAACTGCTACTTACGAAGATTTCTCTTGACTGCATGAAAATTTAATCCGTACAAAGAACAGAGGTATGAAATAATTACTTAGAATGTGGTGTAAAATGTCACATCTAAGAGCTACAAGCCTCCTTATTCCGACAGTCATTAAAATTTCATACAGGCTCCATCATAACCTATCTTAATATAACGTACTTAACATTAAATTTGTACGACAGGTACTCCACAATTATCCTTCGGACATATACAGTCTTTACCATCAGAACTTTTATTTGAGAACATCAGAGAAAAGAAGTATATGTCTCTCAACCCAATCAAACAGAAATACAAGGTGAAATCCGCATCAGAAGAATTAAAATTACCCCATCGCTTTACAATCTACAACACAAGTTACTAAAACCCGTGAAATAAACAACATGCTGCTAAAAAGGAAGAGATCATTAATTTCAGAAATTGTAAGGACAGTTTGCCCATGAACTAAGCAGATAAAATACAGTGGTGACCTCCGTGGAAAAGATATAATGAAACTTTCCGATATTAATAAACAACCATTTATCAGAACACAAGTTAATTCGTATTAGCCACCCTCTAATAACTTGAAATCATTTGTATTGAAAGCCTTAGAATCATCGCCATGAAGTGAAATGCTAGAGTTAGCTAACACGTTAGTTAAGTCATTAATGTAAAAAAAAAAAAAAAGAAACAAACAGTAGCCCCAATATCGTGATTTGGAAGACAATACAGGATTGCCACATGTGTCAAACTGGTACATGTAATCATTTGATAAACAAAAATTGTTCTATGTTTGACTTAAATTATAGAGAGAATCAAAACACCGCAATGGACACTATGAAATAACGGCTTGTGGTTAACTGTTAAAATCTTTGGAAAACTCAATATAAACACTGTCAATTTCCGGATTTCTAACAATACTGATCCTAAGTACATGTATGTACATGTACTTAAGCAGAGTGGTTGCTCAGGAGTAAGAAACCAATCCAGCTTGTCCCATTCTTTCAAAGATTTTGGAAAACAAAATCAGACCTGAAGGACTGCAGGCTTAAGTTAACTGATAATCTAACTTTTTAAATATGAACACAACGTTATCATATTTTAACTCCCTTGTAGAATAGCCCTTATTAAATGTTATTGACAAACGAAAGGGCCGTCCATTGGATAGAATACCTGGAAGGTATCGTTTGTTTTAGCCATGTATGTGTGTCCAAGTTTGAAGTGGTTATCAGTGGTACCTCCAATGCTTGAGGTTCCCTTGGTAGCGGATAGAGCCCGGACGGGAAGATAAAGTCTCCGTGATTAGCGGGCTACCCCATTGCAGTGATCTAGAAGCCTAACCTGTGACAATTTGCCATATATGATACCTTGGATGCAGCTCTGGTTTTAATCTCTATGCTAATCTCCATGTCTTTCACGTTATTTTTCTTTTGTAATGAATGGCTATGGCTTAACGCCACGTCAGCAATATTTCTTTTGTAATTAGATATAAACTCGACTTACAGCTAAATGTAACTAGATGTGTTTAGATTTAGAACAGGGATAATTAGTCACAATTCAAGCCACCAACCTTTAACAACATCAGATAAGAGGATTAGCTTCTCCATTTTCTATTAAAACCCAAACTAAAGGTTGACGCTTTATTTTTGAGTTTGATGTGGGCTTTCTGTGAATGCAGGATGTGCATTAAAACGAGCTGACTTCGTATTCGCATAATGTGCGAATCTGTCAATACTGTAAGGACCCCAAAATGCAGGCATAAAACGGAAAAAATCACAAGTTACCTGCTAATCGTCAGGGTCGAAAATTTTACTTACGTAACCCACAATAACATTCTCTGACCGAATCCACACAACGTTCAAATCTATATTGTATGCATTACACAGCTGACATAAATTTTAAGCGATCTGCTGTAAATAAGCCTTTTCGCTTCCAGACTGAGCAATGAACACACAGCCTTGATTGTCCGTGTGCCAACGCACAGATTTTCCTTGTAGAAAACTTTTTGAATGATTTCATGGGTAGATAAATTGCCTGTAATTCCCTTCATCTTGAGCTGCGAGCTCTTTGAATGGGGTAACACATCTTATGGAAAATGTACTCTCTTGAATCTGGAAAAATAGCTAAGCAAGTAACATCGATAGCATCAGACATAACGTTTACAGCTGTCTGGTCATAATGGAAGTAACACAACGGGAGATGTGGCAATAACCCGTACCCGTTGCACCGCAAGAAGCCTGGCGGTCTGCGAACCTTGTTTCGACAAATCAAAATAATGGAAGAAATTAAATCTACCATTTTCTTATCTGGAATGGACAAGGAGTTTACATTGTTTACCAAAAACCCAGCTGTGTTCAATGACAAGTTACCTTCACTAGCGCAAAGTGATCGATGCGCATTACATGACATTTCGTCATCTAAATAAAGGAAAATTTTAAGACCGTGAAACCTCCAAATTTTACAAATGGTCGTAAACATTTGATAAACACAAAAGAAGCGGAAGTAAGACCAAAAGGAAAAAATGAATTATACCATTAAAAACTCCAAGATAGGTTTGACACTCTTTGCAAATGTCAATATCGTGGTAACCGCATGTGAAATAACACTTAAACATGTAACCAGAGAGGAAGTTTCATACTATTCTTATTTCTGCTAAAACCGCATTTCCATTGGAACAGAAACCTAATAAATTTCACACAACGGAATTGATGCATATCTTGTCTCGACCACGGCCCAAGCACACGGTCGTGAATGTTTCAGTAGATAGAATCCAGCCCAAACAGCAAGGGCAGAGATAAATTATTATGCTGCGTTCTCCATCATGCTACTGGCCACATCACCGTAGTGGCCTCCCTTGTAGCAAACCGGCGCATTCTGGCATTGTAATTTCTTACTGCTGACGAACGAATGATAATAAATATAAGGCTGCCATTACTGTTTTCAGCTGATTTCTTACTACTCAGGGCTGCAAGGAATTTGTGCTTGCGGTTCAGCCTAGACGAGATATGCATCCATACAGGTCTATTGAAGGGCAAGTCTGGTGCCAGCAGCCGTGGTAATTCCAGCTCCAATAGCGTATATGAAAGTTGTTGCAGTTAAAAAGCTCGTAGTTGGATCTCGGATTCAGGTTGGAGGTCCGCCTCGAGGCGGTTACTTCCCGCTCCTGACCTACCATCGGGTTTTCCCTTGGTGCTCTTGATTGAGTGTCTCGGGTGGCCAGAACGTTTACTTTGAAACAATTTGTGTTCAAAGCAGGCGCGTCGCCTGAATAATGGTGCATGGAAGAGGACCTCGGTTCTATTTTGTTGGTTTTCGGAAGTCGAGGTAATGATTAAGAGCAACAGACGGGGGCATTCGTATTACGGTGTTAGAGGTGAAATTCTTGGATCGCCGTAAGACGAACTACTGTGAAAGCATTTGCCAAGAATGTTTTCATTAATGAAGAACGAAAGTCAGAGGTTCGATGACGATCAGATACCGTCGTAGTTCTGACCATAAACGATGCCAACCAGCGATCCGCCGGAGTCGTTTCAATGACACGGCGGCCAGCTTCCGGGAAACCAAAGTTTGTGGGTTCCGGGGGAAGTATGGTTGCAAAGCTGAAACTTAAAGGAATAGACGGAAGGGCACCACCAGGAGTGGAGCCTGCGGCTTAATTTGACCCAACACGGGAAAACTCACATGGCCCGGACAATGTAAGGATTGACAGATTGAGAGCTCTTTCTTGATTCGGTGTCTACCGGGGCCTCGCCTGTCTGAGTGTCGGTGAGTAAAACAGTCGCCGCCGAGCTGCCTCCACGCTCGCGACGCATTCGAGAGTTCGATACCCGGTTCCGTCTCTCGAAATGCCGACCGG
>JABBOT010000036.1:986956-1086852 GCA_016165875.1 Acanthopleura granulata
GGATAAACGGTGTTTCTGTATGTAAATTTTTCCCCTTAATAACTTTGATATATGTAAACACATGATTCTGTGTCGCAAGCATAAAAAGCTGCAGTCAAGCCAACAGTCTAAAAACATCAAGTAACAGCTTTTTTTTAATATAAAATCCTTACAGGTAATCATTAATCGCTTACTTGGTCCTGTGCATTGACATCAGCATCCTTTTCCAGCAACAGGCCAACAACATCTGCATGGCAGTGCAAAGCGGCTATGTGTAGAGGCGTATTTCCTTCCTGGAATTACAAAAACAAGAAACCAGTCAGAGATTGCCTGGATGTATGCTCACGCCCTTTTACGACCCTCCCTTTGTGACTACCACTTCCATTGCTGGCCAACTATTTCCTGTGTTAATGTGTATTCTCGAAAATTATGACGTATCATACCCGAGATATGTGTACATTTGTCGGTATGTGCAATTGCAGACAACTACGGTAAAAATCAAAATATGGAAAAAATAATCTGGCAATACATCACTCCATGTTATCTAGCACACCTTCATGACTTTGAGAGTCACATGCCAAAGATTACAGGTGACAGAAGAGTCTTGTCTGGAAAATATGTAAATAGAAATGGCCAAAGTGTAAGTGTATTACCCATACCTTTGTCTGAGAATGGACATCAGCGCCCTTCTCCACTAACACACGAACAACATCGGTATTTCCCTGTACAGCTGCCTCGTGCAGAGGTGTCAACCCGTCCTGTAAAATACGACACCAATATGTCAGATATACAACGTGTTTTACCAGGTGCATGGGATGGAGGCCTCTACCTTTGATTGAGATACCAGTGGAGAATTGGCTATAATAACCTATAGAAAATTAAAACATAAAAGAAGATCTTTTCCGTGCATCTCTGCAAAATGTGGGACGGTGTGATTGAGACATTCAATTAAACAGCACAAAGCTGTAGAGAGTTTTGGGTACATGTACATTAGGCATTGAACCTGCAGCTTACATACATTTCGTGTATTACTGAAGAGGACCAGATTGCTGACGAACGCCTGTCTTTTACATCTAGGCGTGGCATCACTGTGTGACTTACGTCGAAACACGAGTTCCATTGTCATGATTGCACTTGCAGACATACATGCAAACTGTTTGTGTCTGTAATGCGATAAATTATTATGCTGCGTCCTCCATCATGCTACTGGCCGCATCACCGTAGTGGCCTCCCTTGTAGCAAACCGGTGCATTCTGGGATAGTAATTTCGTACTGCTGACGAACGAATGATAATAAATATAAGGCTGACATTACTGTTTTGAGCTGAATTCTCCCTACTCAGGGCAGCAAGGATCTTGTGCTTACGGTTCAGCCTGGACGAGATATGCACCCACACAGGTGTGAGGACTTTATTACGGAGGCTGGAAGAAAGTGCCATCCTTGATCTGAGTTAACCAAACAGAGTCTCTGTGGCAAATAGTAAAGTACAGAGTGAAGCCACAGGGACACACACGGTCTAAGCCAAATGCAAACTGATCGGTAGTTACACGGATAAACGGTGTTTCTGTATGTACATTTTTCCCCTTAATAACTTTGATATCTGTAAACACATGATTCTGTGTCGCAAGCATAAAAAGCTGCAGTCAAGCCAACAGTCTAAAGACATCAAGTAACAGCTTTTTTTAAATATAAAATCCTTACAGGTAATCATTAATCGCTTACTTGGTCCTGTGCATTGACATCAGCATCCTTTTCCAGCAACAGGCCAACAACATCTGCATGGCAGTGCAAAGCGGCTATGTGTAGAGGCGTATTTCCTTCCTGGAATTACAAAAACAAGAAACCAGTCAGAGATTGCCTGGATGTATGCTCACGCCCTTTTACGACCCTCCCTTTGTGACTACCACTTCCATTGCTGGCCAACTATTTCCTGTGTTAATGTGTATTCTCGAAAATTATGACGTATCATACCTGAGATATGTGTACATTTGTCGGTATGTGCAATTGCAGACAATTACGGTAAAAATCAAAATATGGAAAAAATAATCTGGCAATACATCACTCCATGTTATCTAGTACACCTTCATGACTTTGAGAGTCACATGCCAAAGATTACAGGTGACAGAAGAGTCTTGTCTGGAAAATATGTAAATAGAAATGGCCAAAGTGTAAGTGTATTACCCATACCTTTGTCTGAGAATGGACATCAGCGCCCTTCTCCACTAACACACGAACAACATCGGTATTTCCCTTTACAGCTGCCACGTGCAGAGGTGTCAACCCGTCCTGTAAAATACGACACCAATATGTCAGATATACAACGTGATTTACCAGGTGCATGGGATGGAGATTTCTACCTTTGATTGAGATACCAGTGGAGAATTGGCTATAATCACCTATAGAAAATTAAAACATAAAAGAAGATCTTTTCCGTGCATCTTTGCAAAATGTGGGACAGTGTGATTGAGACATTCAATTAAACAGCACAAAGCTGTAGAGAGTTTTGGGTACATGTACATTAAGCATTGACCCTGCAGCTTACATACATTTCGTGTATTACTGAAGAGGACCAGATTGCTGACGAACGCCTGTCTTTTACATCTAGGCGTGGCATCACTGTGTGACTTACGTCGAAACACGAGTTCCAATGTCATGATTGCACTTGCAGACATACATGCAAACTGTTTGTGTCTGTAATGCGATATATTATTATGCTGCGTCCTCCATCATGCTACTGGCCGCATCACCGTAGTGGCCTCCCTTGTAGCAAACCGGTGCATTCTGGGATAGTAATTTCGTACTGCTGACGAACGAATGATAATAAATATAAGGCTGACATTACTGTTTTGAGCTGAATTCTCCCTACTCAGGGCAGCAAGGATCTTGTGCTTACGGTTCAGCCTGGACGAGATATGCACCCACACAGGTGTGAGGACTTTATTACGGAGGCTGGAAGAAAGTGCCATCCTTGATCTGAGTTAACCAAACAGAGTCTCTGTGGCAAATAGTAAAGTACAGAGTGAAGCCACAGGGACACACACGGTCTAAGCCAAATGCAAACTGATCGGTAGTTACACGGATAAACGGTGTTTCTGTATGTAAATTTTTCCCCTTAATAACTTTGATATATGTAAACACATGATTCTGTGTCGCAAGCATAAAAAGCTGCAGTCAAGCCAACAGTCTAAAAACATCAAGTAACAGCTTTTTTTTAATATAAAAATCCTTACAGGTAATCATTAATCGCTTACTTGGTCCTGTGCATTGACATCAGCATCCTTTTCCAGCAACAGGCCAACAACATCTGCATGGCAGTGCAAAGCGGCTATGTGTAGAGGCGTATTTCCTTCCTGGAATTACAAAAACAAGAAACCAGTCAGAGATTGCCTGGATGTATGCTCACGCCCTTTTACGACCCTCCCTTTGTGACTACCACTTCCATTGCTGGCCAACTATTTCCTGTGTTAATGTGTATTCTCGAAAATTATGACGTATCATACCCGAGATATGTGTACATTTGTCGGTAGGTGCAATTGCAGACAACTACGGTAAAAATCAAAATATGGAAAAAATAATCTGGCAATACATCACTCCATGTTATCTAGCACACCTTCATGACTTTGAGAGTCACATGCCAAAGATTACAGGTGACAGAAGAGTCTTGTCTGGAAAATATGTAAATAGAAATGGCCAAAGTGTAAGTGTATTACCCATACCTTTGTCTGAGAATGGACATCAGCGCCCTTCTCCACTAACACACGAACAACATCGGTATTTCCCTGTACAGCTGCCTCGTGCAGAGGTGTCAACCCGTCCTGTAAAATACGACACCAATATGTCAGATATACAACGTGTTTTACCAGGTGCATGGGATGGAGGCCTCTACCTTTGATTGAGATACCAGTGGAGAATTGGCTATAATAACCTATAGAAAATTAAAACATAAAAGAAGATCTTTTCCGTGCATCTCTGCAAAATGTGGGACGGTGTGATTGAGACATTCAATTAAACAGCACAAAGCTGTAGAGAGTTTTGGGTACATGTACATTAGGCATTGAACCTGCAGCTTACATACATTTCGTGTATTACTGAAGAGGACCAGATTGCTGACGAACGCCTGTCTTTTACATCTAGGCGTGGCATCACTGTGTGACTTACGTCGAAACACGAGTTCCATTGTCATGATTGCACTTGCAGACATACATGCAAACTGTTTGTGTCTGTAATGCGATAAATTATTATGCTGCGTCCTCCATCATGCTACTGGCCGCATCACCGTAGTGGCCTCCCTTGTAGCAAACCGGTGCATTCTGGGATAGTAATTTCGTACTGCTGACGAACGAATGATAATAAATATAAGGCTGACATTACTGTTTTGAGCTGAATTCTCCCTACTCAGGGCAGCAAGGATCTTGTGCTTACGGTTCAGCCTGGACGAGATATGCACCCACACAGGTGTGAGGACTTTATTACGGAGGCTGGAAGAAAGTGCCATCCTTGATCTGAGTTAACCAAACAGAGTCTCTGTGGCAAATAGTAAAGTACAGAGTGAAGCCACAGAGACACACACGGTCTAAGCCAAATGCAAACTGATCGGTAGTTACACGGATAAACGGTGTTTCTGTATGTAAATTTTTCCCCTTAATAACTTTGATATATGTAAACACATGATTCTGTGTCGCAAGCATAAAAAGCTGCAGTCAAGCCAACAGTCTAAAGACATCAAGTAACAGCTTTTTTTAAATATAAAATCCTTACAGGTAATCATTAATCGCTTACTTGGTCCTGTGCATTGACATCAGCATCCTTTTCCAGCAACAGGCCAACAACATCTGCATGGCAGTGCAAAGCGGCTATGTGTAGAGGCGTATTTCCTTCCTGGAATTACAAAAACAAGAAACCAGTCAGAGATTGCCTGGATGTATGCTCACGCCCTTTTACGACCCTCCCTTTGTGACTACCACTTCCATTGCTGGCCAACTATTTCCTGTGTTAATGTGTATTCTCGAAAATTATGACGTATCATACCCGAGATATGTGTACATTTGTCGGTATGTGCAATTGCAGACAACTACGGTAAAAATCAAAATATGGAAAAAATAATCTGGCAATACATCACTCCATGTTATCTAGCACACCTTCATGACTTTGAGAGTCACATGCCAAAGATTACAGGTGACAGAAGAGTCTTGTCTGGAAAATATGTAAATAGAAATGGCCAAAGTGTAAGTGTATTACCCATACCTTTGTCTGAGAATGGACATCAGCGCCCTTCTCCACTAACACACGAACAACATCGGTATTTCCCTTTACAGCTGCCACGTGCAGAGGTGTCAACCCGTCCTGTAAAATACGACACCAATATGTCAGATATACAACGTGTTTTACCAGGTGCATGGGATGGAGGTTTTTACCTTTGATTGAGATACCAGTGGAGAATTGGCTATAATCACCTATAGAAAATTAAAACATAAAAGAAGATCTTTTCCGTGCATCTCTGCAAAATGTGGGACAGTGTGATTGAGACATTCAATTAAACAGCACAAAGCTGTAGAGAGTTTTGGGTACATGTACATTAGGCATTGAACCTGCAGCTTACATACATTTCGTGTATTACTGAAGAGGACCAGATTGCTGACGAACGCCTGTCTTTTACATCTAGGCGTGGCATCACTGTGTGACTTACGTCGAAACACGAGTTCCAATGTCATGATTGCACTTGCAGACATACATGCAAACTGTTTGTGTCTGTAATGCGATAAATTATTATGCTGCGTCCTCCATCATGCTACTGGCCGCATCACCGTAGTGGCCTCCCTTGTAGCAAACCGGTGCATTCTGGGATAGTAATTTCGTACTGCTGACGAACGAATGATAATAAATATAAGGCTGACATTACTGTTTTGAGCTGAATTCTCCCTACTCAGGGCAGCAAGGATCTTGTGCTTACGGTTCAGCCTGGACGAGATATGCACCCACACAGGTGTGAGGACTTTATTACGGAGGCTGGAAGAAAGTGCCATCCTTGATCTGAGTTAACCAAACAGAGTCTCTGTGGCAAATAGTAAAGTACAGAGTGAAGCCACAGAGACACACACGGTCTAAGCCAAATGCAAACTGATCGGTAGTTACACGGATAAACGGTGTTTCTGTATGTAAATTTTTCCCCTTAATAACTTTGATATATGTAAACACATGATTCTGTGTCGCAAGCATAAAAAGCTGCAGTCAAGCCAACAGTCTAAAAACATCAAGTAACAGCTTTTTTTTTAATATAAAAATCCTTACAGGTAATCATTAATAGCTTACTTGGTCCTGTGCATTGACATCAGCATCCTTTTCCAGCAACAGGCCAACAACATCTGCATGGCAGTGCAAAGCGGCTATGTGTAGAGGCGTATTTCCTTTCTGGAATTACAAAAACAAGAAACCAGTCAGAGATTGCCTGGATGTATGCTCACGCCCTTTTACGACCCTCCCTTTGTGACTACCACTTCCATTGCTGGCCAACTATTTCCTGTGTTAATGTGTATTCTCGAAAATTATGACGTATCATACCCGAGATATGTGTACATTTGTCGGTATGTGCAAATGCAGACAAATACGGTAAAAATCAAAATATGGAAAAAATAATCTGACAATACATCACTCCATGTTATCTAGTACACCTTCATGACTTTGAGAGTCACATGCCAAAGATTACAGGTGACAGAAGAGTCTTGTCTGGAAAATATGTAAATAGAAATGGCCAAAGTGTAAGTGTATTACCCATACCTTTGTCTGAGAATGGACATCAGCGCCCTTCTCCACTAACACACGAACAACATCGGTATTTCCCTTTACAGCTGCCACGTGCAGAGGTGTCAACCCGTCCTGTAAAATACGACACCAATATGTCAGATATACAACGTGTTTTACCAGGTGCATGGGATGGAGGTTTCTACCTTTGATTGAGATACCAGTGGAGAATTGGCTATAATCACCTATAGAAAAATAAAACATAAAAGAAGATCTTTTCCGTGCATCTCTGCAAAATGTGGGACAGTGTGATTGAGAAATTCAATTAAACAGCACAAAGCTGTAGAGAGTTTTGGGTACATGTACATTAGGCATTGAACCTGCAGCTTACATACATTTCGTGTATTACTGAAGAGGACCAGATTGCTGACGAACACCTGTCTTTTACATCTAGGCGTGGCATCACTGTGTGACTTACGTCGATACACGAGTTCCAATGTCATGATTGCACTTGCAGACATACATGCAAACTGTTTGTGTCTGTAATGCGATAAATTATTATGCTGCGTCCTCCATCATGCTACTGGCCGCATCACCGTAGTGGCCTCCCTTGTAGCAAACCGGTGCATTCTGGGATAGTAATTTCGTACTGCTGACGAACGAATGATAATAAATATAAGGCTGACATTACTGTTTTGAGCTGAATTCTCCCTACTCAGGGCAGCAAGGATCTTGTGCTTACGGTTCAGCCTGGACGGGATATGCACCCACACAGGTGTGAGGACTTTATTACGGAGGCTGGAAGAAAGTGCCATCCTTGATCTGAGTTAACCAAACAGAGTCTCTGTGGCAAATAGTAAAGTACAGAGTGAAGCCACAGAGACACACACGGTCTAAGCCAAATGCAAACTGATCGGTAGTTACACGGATAAACGGTGTTTCTGTATGTAAATTTTTCCCCTTAATAACTTTGATATATGTAAACACATGATTCTGTGTCGCAAGCATAAAAAGCTGCAGTCAAGCCAACAGTCTAAAGACATCAAGTAACAGCTTTTTTTTAATATAAAAATCCTTACAGGTAATCATTAATAGCTTACTTGGTCCTGTGCATTGACATCAGCATCCTTTTCCAGCAACAGGCCAACAACATCTGCATGGCAGTGCAAAGCGGCTATGTGTAGAGGCGTATTTCCTTCCTGGAATTACAAAAACAAGAAACCAGTCAGAGATTGCCTGGATGTATGCTCACGCCCTTTTACGACCCTCCCTTTGTGACTACCACTTCCATTGCTGGCCAACTATTTCCTGTGTTAATGTGTATTCTCGAAAATTATGACGTATCATACCCGAGATATGTGTACATTTGTCGGTATGTGCATTTGCAGACAACTACGGAAAAAATCAAAATATGGAAAAAATAATCTGGCAATACATCACTCCATGTTATCTAGCACACCTTCATGACTTTGAGAGTCACATGCCAAACACTACAGGTGACAGAAGAGTCTTGTCTGGAAAATATGTAAATAGAAATGGCCAAAGTGTAAGTGTATTACCCATACCTTTGTCTGAGAATGGACATCAGCGCCCTTCTCCACTAACACACGAACAACATCGGTATTTCCCTTTACAGCTGCCACGTGCCGAGGTGTCAACCCGTCCTGTAAAATACGACACCAATATGTCAGATATACAACGTCCTTTACCAGGCGCATGGGATGGAGGTTTCTACCTTTGATTGAGATACCAGTGGAGAATTGGCTATAATCACCTATAGAAAATTAAAACATAAAAGAAGATCTTTTCCGTGCATCTCTGCAAAATGTGGGACGGTGTGATTGAGACATTCAATTAAACAGCACAAAGCTGTAGAGAGTTTTGGGTACATGTACATTAGGCATTGAACCTGCAGCTTACATACATTTCGTGTATTACTGAAGAGGACCAGATTGCTGACGAACGCCTGTCTTTTACATCTAGGCGTGGCATCACTGTGTGGCTTACGTCGAAACACGAGGTCCAATGTCATGATTGCACTTGCAGATATACATGCAAACTGTTTGTGTCTGTAATGCGATAAATTATTATGCTGCGTCCTCCATCATGCTACTGGCCGCATCACCGTAGTGGCCTCCCTTGTAGCAAACCGGTGCATTCTGGGATAGTAATTTCGTACTGCTGACGAACGAATGATAATAAATATAAGGCTGACATTACTGTTTTGAGCTGAATTCTCCCTACTCAGGGCAGCAAGGATCTTGTGCTTACGGTTCAGCCTGGACGGGATATGCACCCACACAGGTGTGAGGACTTTATTACGGAGGCTGGAAGAAAGTGCCATCCTTGATCTGAGTTAACCAAACAGAGTCTCTGTGGCAAATAGTAAAGTACAGAGTGAAGCCACAGAGACACACACGGTCTAAGCCAAATGCAAACTGATCGGTAGTTACACGGATAAACGGTGTTTCTGTATGTAAATTTTTCCCCTTAATAACTTTGATATATGTAAACACATGATTCTGTGTCGCAAGCATAAAAAGCTGCAGTCAAGCCAACAGTCTAAAAACATCAAGTAACAGCTTTTTTTTTAATATAAAAATCCTTACAGGTAATCATTAATCGCTTACTTGGTCCTGTGCATTGACATCAGCATCCTTTTCCAGCAACAGGCCACCAACATCTGCATGGCAGTGCAAAGCGGCTATGTGTAGAGGCGTATTTCCTTCCTGGAATTACAAAAACAAGAAACCAGTCAGAGATTGCCTGGATGTATGCTCACGCCCTTTTACGACCCTCCCTTTGTGACTACCACTTCCATTGCTGGTCAACTATTTCCTGTGTTAATCTGTATTCTCGAAAATTATGACGTATCATACCCGAGATATGTGTACATTTGTCGGTATGTGCAATTGCAGACAAATACGGTAAAAATCAAAATATGGAAAAAATAATCTGGCAATACATCACTCCATGTTATCTAGTACACCTTCATGACTTTGAGAGTCACATGCCAAAGATTACAGGTGACAGAAGAGTCTTGTCTGGAAAATATGTAAATAGAAATGGCCAAAGTGTAAGTGTATTACCCATACCTTTGTCTGAGAATGGACATCAGCGCCCTTCTCCACTAACACACGAACAACATCGGTATTTCCCTTTACAGCTGCCACGTGCAGAGGTGTCAACCCGTCCTGTAAAATACGACACCAATATGTCAGATATACAACGTGTTTTACCAGGTGCATGGGATGGAGGCCTCTACCTTTGATTGAGATACCAGTGGAGAATTGGCTATAATCACCTATAGAAAATTAAAACATAAAAGAAGATCTTTTCCATGCATCTCTGCAAAATGTGGGACGGTGTGATTGAGACATTCAATTAAACAGCACAAAGCTGTAGAGAGTTTTGGGTACATGTACATTAAGCATTGACCCTGCAGGTTTACATACATTTCGTGTATTACTGAAGAGGACCAGATTGCTGACGAACGCCTGTCTTTTACATCTAGGCGTGGCATCACTGTGTGACTTACGTCGAAACACGAGCTCCATTGTCATGATTGCACTTGCAGACATACATGCAAACTCTTGGCATCCCTAAAGCGATAAATTATTATGCTGCGCCCCACATCATGCTACTGTCGACATCACCGTAGTTGCCTTTCGGTGCATGGTACTTTCGCAATTTCGCATCGGTGACGAAATAATGGTAATAAATATAAGACTGACATTACTGTTTTGAGCTGAATTCTTCCTACTCTGGCCATTAAGGAACTTGTGCTTGCGGCCCAGCCTGGACGAGATATGTATCAAAACAGGCGTGTGGACTTTATGACGAAGCCTGGAAGAAAGTGCTATCTTTGATCTGAGTTAAGCAAGTAGTGTCTTTGTGGCAAATACTAAAGTACACAGAGAAGCCACAGAGACACGCAGGGCCTAAGCCAAATGCAAACTGATCGGTAGTTACACGGATAAACGGTGTTTCTGTAGGTAAATTTTTCCTTGACAACTTTATATGTAAATACATCATTCTGTTTTGCTTGCATGAAAAGCTACAGTCAAGCCAACGGTCTTAAAACATCAAGTATCAGCTTTGATCCTCGATTTTTTCTGCTGCAGCCCAGTCCAAGGTTTGACGCAATATTTGTGAGTCTGACGTTTTTCTTTCAGCCTGTAGATTGCTTGGACTTATCACTTTTGTGCCATAATATAAAAAACCTTACAGGTAATCATCAATTGCTTACTTGATCCTGTGCATTGACATCAGCATCCTTTTCCAGCAACAGGCCAACAACATCTGCATGGCATTCCCAAACGGCTTCGTGTAGAGGCGTATTTCCTTTCTGGAATTACAGAAACAAGAAACCAGTCAGAGATTGCCTGGATGTATGCTCACGCCCTTTTACGACTCTCCCTTTGTGATTACCACTTCCATTGCTGGCCAACTATTTCCTGTGTTAATCTGTATTCTCAAACACTATGACGTATCATACCCGAGATATGTGTACATTTGTCGGTATGTGCAATTGCAGACAATTACGGTAAAAATCAAAATATGGAAAAAATAATCTGGCAATACATCACTCCATGTTATCTAGCACACCTTCATGACTTTGAGAGTCACATGCCAAAGATTACAGGTGACAGAAGAGTCTTGTCTGGAAAATATGTAAATAGAAATGGCCAAAGTGTAAGTGTATTACCCATACCTTTGTCTGAGAATGGACATCAGCGCCCTTCTCCACTAACACACGAACAACATCGGTATTTCCCTTTACAGCTGCCACGTGCAGAGGTGTCAACCCGTCCTGTAAAATACGACACCAATATGTCAGATATACGACGTCTTTTACCAGGTGCATGCGATGGAGGTTTCTACCTTTGATTGAGATACCAGTGGAGAATTGGCTATAAACACCTATAGAAAAATAAAACATAAAAGAAGATCTTTTCCATGCATCTCTGCAAAATGTGGGACGGTGTGATTGAGACATTCAATTAAACAGCCCAAAGTTGTAGAGAGTTTTGGGTACACGTACATTAAGCATTGAACCTGGAGCTTACATACATTTCGTGTTTTACTAAAAAAGACCAGATTGCTGCCGAACGCCTGTCTTTTACACGTAGACGTAGCATCACTCTATGACTTGCGTTCAAACACGAGGTCCAATGTCATGATTGCACTTGAAGACATACATGCAAACTCTTGGCATCCCTAAAGCGATAAATTATTATGCTGCGCCCCACATCATGCTACTGACGACATCACCGTAGTTGCCTTTCGGTGCATGGTGCTTTCGCAATTTCGCATCGGTGACGAACGAATGGTAATAAATATAAGACTGACATTACTGTTTTGAGCTGAATTCTTCCTACTCTGGCCATTAAGGAACTTGTGCTTCCGGCCCAGCCTGGACGAGATATGTATCAAAACAGGCGTGTGGACTTTATGACGAAGCCTGGAAGAAAGTGCCATCCTTGATCTGAGTTAACCAAACAGAGTCTCTGTGGCAAATACTAAAGTACACAGAGAAGCCACAGAGACACGCAGGGGCTAAGCCAAATGCAAACTGATCGGTAATTACACGGATAAACGGTGTTTCTGTATGTTAATTTTTCCTTGACAACTTTATATGTAAATACATCATTCTGTTTTGCTTGCATGAAAAGCTGCAGTCAAGCCAACGGTCTTAAAACATCAAGTATCAGCTTTGATCCTCGATTTTTTTCTGCTGCAGCCCAATCCAAGGTTTGACGTAACATTTGTGAGTCTGGCGTGTTTCTTTCAGCCTGTAGATTGCTTGGACTTATCACTTTTGTGCCATAATATAAAAAACCTTACAGGTAATCATCAATCGCTTACTTGATCCTGTGCATTGTCATCAGCATCCTTTTCCAGCAGCAGGCCAACAACATCTGCATGGCAGTGCAAAGCGGCTATGTGTAGAGGCGTATTTCCTTCCTGGAATTACAGAAACAAGAAACCAGTCAGAGATTGCCTGGATGTATGCTCCCGCCCTTTTACCACTCTCCCTTTGTGATTACCACTTCCATTGGTGGCCAACTATTTCCTGTGTTAATCTGTATTCTCAAACACTATGACGTATCATACCCGAGATATGTGTACATTTGTCGGTATGTGCAATGGCAGACAACTATGGTAAAAATGAAAATCTGAAAAAATCTGAAAATGCATCGTTCCATGTTATCTAGCACACCTTCATGACTTTGAGAGTCACATGCCAAAGACTACAGTTCACAGCAGAGCCTTGTCAGACCTGTCAGCTGGTTCATGTAATAAAACCACAGTACAGTGTAAGGTCAGCCCCTTGAGTCGATTTCCTGCGTTTAGTGAACCTTTTAATAAGGTGTTTATTGACTGTGTTGGTTCAGAAGTAACTTACCCAGAAGTAAGTTAGGATACATGTATCTTTTCACTATCCCTCTGAAATAGATAGTTACTCCACCGATAGTTACTCCACATCAGATTAAATCAGGCTTATTTCTGGAAGTTATGTATCAACTGGGACTTAAGTTGGGAAATACCACCAAACCATGAACAGTGGTGTTGGAGTTGATTGTATGGAATACCAAGAGGATTGAGACAAAGGGACTCCGTTTGTACTGCTTGCCACAAGGGAACCTCCGGGTGAGTTTACTATCTTCACTCGATTTGAGTTGGTGTATCGGTTATGAGGCTAGAGGCCCTTCAGCTTTAAACGAGCGTATCTTACCAAGGAAACGGGAGCAAACTTATTGGATTATGGTTCCCAGTTTCGTAACAGGTTACGTATGGCCTGGGAGATAGCTCTTACTAATTCAAAGATCACAATGGAGAAAAGCAAACTTTACTATGACTGGAAGGATAAGCCAAGAAGTTTTTGTCGACGAGACAAGGTTGTAGTTTTATTGTCCCTACGTCAGGAAGCACTTAAGGCCAACTTTTGGGCACCACATCAGATAGTGCAGAAAGTTAACAATGTTGACTACATTGTTAGCACACGTGATCATAAGAAGAGTAAAGGAGTGTGTCACTTTAATATTCTAAAGAAATACCATTCCTGATTTTGGAAGCAGGACATCCTTTCGTGGGAAAGCGACGAGAACACTGTCTCAAATCTCCTCTTCGACAAATCGGCCGTTGGACTTTGCTGAACGATCGATGGTCAGGCTGCTGCGCGGCTCCTCCGGGGCTTTGTACTTGTCTTGAAACGCTCGGCACCACTGTATGTTGCTTTTTCACCGCTCTAGATTGTGATCGTCCAAGACTCCCGTGGTGCGTAAAATGCGAACGTATATATTCTGAGGTTGGTGAAAACGCCGAATCATTCTTTCCACTTGACTGTGGTACAGATATCCACACTGGTAATACACGAAGTTTTAAGCACTCTTATCACTTTGCAGTCACCAACTCTTCAATTCATCACTCTCTCGGTGACCTATGGTGAGATGACAGACACTGATTCTTAAATAAAATACCTATTCTAAAAAGTGAACAAAGACCTGTGTGTGAAAAACCCGACAAAACCTGGATATTACATGTGAAACAAAAGTAAAAGCAACGTAAAAATAGCACAAGCAGCCCGATCATCACTATGTATTGGCCGTGCTCACTTGGCGAGGACCTTCACATTTTGTAAACACACACACACTGGGGAACATGTCTCATCACAGTCTCTTATGGCTATTAATACTAATCGATTTGCCGAGATTGAAGTCTTTGCTATTTGCAATGTGGACAGTGGGCACTGTGGCTAAGTCCCTGTAAACACAGACAGTGTGTTCCACCATTCGTCATTCAAACAATCACACGACCCGAGAAGCCCTGTGAAACAGAGGACCACGTCATTTCGAAAATGTCGAGGAGGTCTTGAAAGTGTCTTGAAAGCACTGACTCGTTGGCGGGCTTGTCCTCCATGTTGGGATTCCGCTATAGAGGGTTGGCTGTAAGATGTTCCGCGAACATGCAGGTAAAGTCAGCGGAGGCCTTGATAGGCGATTTGCTCAAAACTGCACGAATTCTCTCCTTTATCTTCTTTCGTTGCTGTTGTGTTAAACGGGACTTTCGTTCCTAGGGCAGGAATTTACCGAGGATCCCTTCGTCTTTCAGGTTACGGTAACGTGCTTCTTCTATGATGTTCAGCGTCAGTTCTTCGTTGTGCGGCCAAGGCAGATGGTGGTTGGTGATATTGGTATGGAGAGGCACTTTATATACAACCCACTGCAATGCAATCAGGTCCGTGTCAAGCTCTGGTGATAGGTGAGTCACTTCGTCCAGATTCCGCTTCTCCAGGTTCGAATCTTTGTTAGTTGACAGTTGAGGGTCACGCCTTTTTTCGTCGGATAGATGGGACGGGCCTGAAAGTTGGGTGGAAAACCCGATGATGGTCTAAGAATGTCAACTATTGTGACATGGAGACCACGTTTCCGGCCGAAGGAAAAATGCCAGATTATCGAGCACGGCACGCTCTGTTAGGGTTTCGATGTTAACCGGACGCTGTAAATCTTCGTCTGCCGAAACTTTCACCCACAGTCACAGTACAAGCTAGAGTTTGCCAGTGACCTCGGAGCGTGTGAACATCTTCTTGCCGGCGGGGTGATGGTTCATTTCGACCCACTGGAGGAATCTCGGGGCACGTTGCACTGAATGGGGTTCTATAATGAGAAAACATGGCAGCCAGTCACCCACATACCACCTTAGCTAACCTCAACGAAATTCGCGTACCAACTCCACTCTTGGGGAGGATTTTCCCGAAGGTTTGTTGCTGCGATCAGACACGCCAGATTTTTAATCCGATTTTTTGGCCACCTGTCGCTAACTGGTCCATCCTGGTCGGCAGTTGGCACAGCGTGGATGTCAAAGAAAAGCGAGCGTGAACAGCGGTTTACCAGCCGAATCCACGTTCACCTCAAGCTGACGCACAGTTTATTAAGCACTTAACATGTCCGCCAATGCATGTCTCAACCCTTGTCGCGCTGTGACTAACATCTTTTCCGACGTGAAGTTTTTAATTCTCCTAGTATTGGACACCCGTAACAAACTTAATTCCATAAAGTAAGGATTTTGCCGCGGACAAATGTATGTTGCCGAGAAAGCCTAGCTAGGTGCACAGTGCTTGCATTTGTGTAGAGACATAACATTCCTGCATTATTTCAGCTAACTGGGGACTGTAGTCCGCTGGAAGCTATACAGTGTTATACATCTGTGATCATAGTTTTCCCCAATAATTTTGCCCTATGAAAACATGACATCCAATTTCCCCTGCACTGAGATTATTAGTTACGCTTCAGTTTTCTTAAAAATGGAATAGAACCTAGGGTTTCATCTTGTCATTTTGTCTCGACATATTATCTCGACACATCATTTGTATCCAGGAGGTTTACATTTTCTGTCTGGGGGATAATTGGGTTTACGAGTGCGACTATAGATTGTTTGTGACGTGACAGAATTTTCTTATATATAATAACAAATCACTTCGTTTTCCTGTGCATTGATATTTGCACCCTTCTCCTCCAACAGACGAACAATATCAACATGACCTCTGAAAGCTGTATCTGTAAAGGCATCGCTCTGTCCCATGAACTACGAAAGTCATTTATGAAATATTTTCTCTATGATCACAGCAATTTCCTTATTGCTTGTGATTTTCAGTTATTGAGTAGAAACTTATTTTTGAGTAAACTATATCACGCACAATGATAACTAAATATCATTGGCCTCCACACGTAGAATTATGTTAGGGTGGAAAGTAAACACGTCGCAAATTTTTGTATTTATGTTGCAATAAATTCCCACTGCTCTTTTCATCTCAATCGCCGGAGTAATAGGAATGCTAGATCTAAAGATGCTATCCCGTTTATTAGCAGCTGAGTTGGTTGAGCTTGGTTGAGTTCATCAATAGAAACAGAATTTTCTGTGTATTGCATGTCTGTATTGAAATAAAATATCATCTGGAAATGTATCTTACGTGTAAATATTAACACGAAAACAAGAATAATCTCAGCTGATATTATGTGGTAGGTCTTAGGATGAAAGAGCACATTGCAAATGTCACCTTTTCCATCTTTCATTACCCCTGCTTTGTTCTGAATATTGTTACAATAATTACAATAAAGTCATGATGTTCCGTCTTGATTCTGAGATGATCGATGACAATTTCTTTTGAAACTTTAAAGAATGTATGAATGGCTGTTTTAAATGCACTAACGTTACTTATATCTTAAAATCGGTGGGATCGTTACCTAACTGGTATCATTTTAGCAAATGCCATTTGTAAGATACAAAACTGTCAACTTTTTAGGTAGAATGAATTTGGGAAGAAATGCAGCCTTCCGTAATTCCTTCAATAATTTTGCAGTAGAATGAAAGTTTGTAGTCTCGAATACATAAATAACACGTACACGTGGTAAAAGTTTACCTTCCTCTTACTTTACCTTTCCCTGTAAACTCACACTAGCGCCCTTGTCCACAAGCAGACGAACAACATCGACACTAGCGCCCTTGTCCACATGCAGACAAACAACATCGACATGTCCTTGAACAGCTGCCAACTCTAAAGGCATTCGTCCATCTTGTGGAATACAGCATCAGTATATCACATATACCAGGTTTTATCATCAGGTGTGTGGTATGTATGACTCTTTCGATAACTTAAACGCCAGATAAGAAACGAATCCATATAACAAAATAACGGCGGATTCCAAACTAGCTCATGCGCGCAAAAGCTAACATAGCTTACTATCACCTTCCACTGTGAGATGCATAGGGCAATATTGACAGAGGTTCACACAAACCCGTAATACATCAATATCACATAAGGAAAGAGCGTAAGGTGGAGTGTAAGATATACAGGGATGCCATTTTCACTGAGGTACATTAAAAAAAGGACAGTGGGACCAAGTAAAACTCCCCCTCATACTCTTATATCTTATCAAATGAAATAGAAATAAAAAGCATGGGAAACTACGTCGTGTTTATGAATTTGGGGCCTCGTTGGATAACTTCGGCTGTACGAGAGCTGCAGCGCAGTCATAATTACGACGGATAAAACGTCACGTATCTGCATATACGCTTTACTGCCTTTACAGGCATTTTATGTATACGTGACTTTCCACGTTGCCTGCATACCTGTTTCAAACAGTCATTCACAAATGAACTCAAACTCGAGGTTTTGCTCTGGACTTTTTCCAGTTAAACTTAATTTAACACTTAACATCTGATTTGTAACCTCTACGTCAGTCTGTCCTGTGCGGTAAATTGAAACGGTTAGGTCTGTATCATATTCCTGGCAAAAGGACAAAGTCTATATACAAAAAAAAGCATCGCACACGTTGCGCTGTGGATTGATACTGGCGCCCTTCTCCTCCTAGTACACGATCAAGACGACCTTTCAAAACTGATATGTTTAAAGGTCAGGAATTTCAGCAACAATGTGATCAATCTGCCGTGTCTCTCATTTCGTACTCTGCATAATTAACAGCGTCACAAGTATCATCAATGCAGAGATATTTTCAGCATTAAACCTTAAATGTGATGTCTCTGTCTCGTACACAGTTAACCCAATAACAAGTGTACTACTAATCCATATGTATAAATCTGCGTTAATCCAGCCATTCAACGTCCCGTGCAAAATCTGACACGTTCACGTTTTATATTGTTTTCCATTGACTGTGTTTTACTTCCATTTAAACACATGTACAGAGGCAAAATCTTCATTCCTTTGAGATGGAAACACCGTTTTCTGTTGAGTGCATGTCTTAATGATGTTACATCAACTCTATAATGCACAGAAATACTTCAAAAATTCTCAAATCGGGTTTATAACGTGTTGACATCATCCTGCAACTTATGTTTGCACTCTTTCGTTT
Organism: Acanthopleura granulata; assembly: GCA_016165875.1. Taxonomy (NCBI): domain Eukaryota; kingdom Metazoa; phylum Mollusca; class Polyplacophora; order Chitonida; family Chitonidae; genus Acanthopleura; species Acanthopleura granulata. The sequence goes on from JABBOT010000036.1 coordinate 1,005,547, forward strand.
TTCCCACCATATATTATCTCTTGCACAAGTGTGTAACCCTACCTTGTCCTTATAATCGACACTGACACCGTTCTTCAGTAGTTTACGAACATGATACACGCTTCCCGCATAAGCTGCCTGGTGCAATAGCCGCCATCTTTCCTGTGGATTACAACACAAATATATAAGTCATGACTTATTACTATAAGCAGTCAGCCTATATGGCCCGTCACCAGTGCTGCCATCACCATTGACTGCTGATGAGAATTGGTGATGGCCCAATCACCATTTATTGGTGATGATGTTATGTCATCACCATTGATTGGTGATGAGAATTGGTGATGGCCCAATCACCATTTATTGGTGATGATGTTATGTCATCACCATTTGTTGGTGCTGAGAAATAGTGATGGCATTAAGGATGGCCCCAATTTACTATATATATGTGTGTGTGTGTATCATTTTCCATACCCAACAATGAGGGACAACCCTCGCTGTCTCGATGGATGGCTTTATCTCCTCTATAACAGTGATTGATTTACGAGCCTGGGATTATGTCTCAGTCGCGATTAGTGATCGCAAAACATAAGATGTGTGGTAGCGCACCTCTCGCAGTGGGATGGCCGTTTTCAGTCGGAGACAACTTGAGGAAGGGCAGAGCTTTAATGCATACTGGGCCTTGCCAGCTATTTTAATTCTTTAAAACATTTTACCTCATGATCATACAGAGCTTATGTGTAGTTCACCTCCCCAACTTCTTCCTCCACCCCCATCCTTCACCACCCCTTCCCTCCATCACACTGCTCCCACCGTCAGGCGGGCGCTAAATGTTGTTTTGACAAGGTTTTACAATGGCAGGCCAGTGTGAGACGGTGAGGGATATTATTAGCTACATGGATGCTGGGTGAAAGGATTCGAAACTATATGGGGTCTGCTAGGCTCATATTTGGTGAGTCGTCAGTCGTCAGTCTTCGCCATCTAATGAATTTATTCCGAGAAAGACTCTAAAAACTACGCTGACATTTGTTTCGTGAAAACGAAATTCAGTTCCAACAGTAATTCCCTGTCGCATCGAGGAGCTTTGAATTTCCAAACAGTGGTCTGGAATTTATGACGTCATATCGTTATTGACTATGTAGGTTCAACATTATTTGTGTCGTAGTGTCTTTGGTGTCATTGTTGCATCAGCCCATTAAAAAATACTGGTGATCAGTCCTTCAATAAAAAATGGTAATCACTAAAGACCTGCACTATTTCCAGCCATCCTCAAAAAAGGCGACCGCCGTCACAACATTTTGGCGATATATTTTTGGTGGTTATTGTGATTGTGTCATTGGTGGTCTGCACTGTGATTTGGATGTACCGCTGAATATTGCAATCGCTGGTTACAAGAGAGGATGATTCAAACCTCGTTAAAACGGCTCGATTGCTTCATATGTATTTATTTCATTGTAACTTAAGACCATGCTGATACGATGACGGGGTGTTCGTCATAAACCACTAACCTTGTTCAAGTTAAAGAGCATATTCCTCACGTGTGAAGCACTTGTGTGCACACAGTATTGGTTAAATAAAAGTCGTCTCAGACGATCGTTCCACTGCGCACACGGCCACAAAAGGGCCGACGACTGTTGGAAGAGTGGGAGAGCCAACAAATTCTCTGACAAAGATGGAGTTTGAATTCCCACCTAGTGTATCAGAGCGATTGGAAGAAACGCTTTACCGACAACTAAACAACGTCCCGCTTTTAACGACATATCCGGCTGGATCAATAACAATTAATGGATTCTCTTTTTTTGATGACTAAAGAAAATGAGAATAAAGAGATTAAATTCGTATATCACGGTAAGATTAACTTCGTTCGATCTAGCAGCCAGTGAGAAAATATAGTTTCAAAGAGGGCCATTTTAACTGGCTACCTGTATAAGGGAACAATTATCCTCATCAACGCATTGACAAAATTAGATCATGAACCATACGTTCCTACCTCGATTCCGTAATGAAGATTAAATGGCCCCAATGGTTGATTTACAGACCGCTGCCATATTTTCGCTAACGAACACAAACCGTTTTGTTATAATTTTCAGCTGTTATGATAAAATGACTGCCAAGAGCTATTTTCCCCTCCATGATGTATACTTGTTCAGATATTATAGGAGTTGTCCAGTAGCTCTAAAGATAGGGCTACATTGAGACTTAGAGAAGGCAGGAACCGGAAAGAGTAACCTTATGTTGTTTTGGCTGAGTTGATAATATGTGTGTCAAGAGTCATAATCTGTACTATAGGGTAAACTTGTTCAGATATTATAGGAGTTATCCAGCAGCTCGAAGGATTGAGCTACGCCAAAATGTCCTAGAGAGGGCAGAGTTTGGACCGGAATGTACTGGGTGGATAAGATGGATGGCAAGAGTCCTGTTTTAACAAGTCGTCTATTTTCAGCCCTCCGTAAAATCACCCACTCTCGCTAGTACAATTTCCTTAATTCTGTGATACGTAGTGACACTGTGATACGCAAAACTCTTCTGTGCTGCGGGAAGGTCTTGCTCGGAAAACGTGGAAAAAGGTACGTGAATCATAACGGTTCAGTTTGTTGTGTTTGCAATGAAAACATAAATATATTCAAATGGATCGCTTGCCCACGTGACGCTGTTATAATATACACACATGTAAAAAGCTGTTTTATGTTTCTTGTCAACTACGCGCTTCATGTATATAGATGTACCTAGTTGGCATAGATGTACTTAGAAAAGAAGCACAAGGTGGCACCTACCTCCTCGGGTACAATTTTGTTCAAGACCCACAATCTCGCCCTGGAAAACATCTTTAAAGTTTTCCTCAGTTTCGCCTGTGAGGTGTATTATTAGACGGTTACTATAATTCCTGCCCGATTTGACATTTCATCTGAATCACACAGACAAACAGAAACATGGGTTAAAATATATTCTACTCTAAGAGGCAGAGATTGGTTATCTTCACAGTCTAAACCTTAATATAATTCGTTCGGAACGTATACTTCACTGTGGATAACAGTGAGGCTTTTTAATTTTGGTGACGTTGTCCGTGAAATTACTGTTTCCTTTCACTGTGTTAATTGTTAAGGCTTAACAAACTGCAGTAAGAAGATGGTAAAGAATATGAACACCCAAATTCATCTGGATAGCTTTAATATAGAATATCACTGAACATTTACAAAGCGCTATGGTGTGAACATAAGAACATACAAAACAACGTTATTCTTGATGACACGAGCATTTTAGTTGGCCTGATAATTACATAGACAGGTTTCCTGCATTTTGTTCCTGCACTACGACGTGAGTATTTAGTAATGTAGAACTGCCTGTAAGAACAAAGTGCTTGTGGTTGTCAGCCTGGTGCTGATTACCTAGAAGCTTTTTTAGTGTTCCTGAAGCTGTCACATCAGAACTCGGTAGTCGCCATCGGTTCTATGCCCGTACAGACTCACACACTGTTCAGCAGCCTCACGTGGAATAGAGAAGTTCTGAAACAATATTACATTAGTTAATTAACAAAAGTACCCAAGATAGAACATGTGATACTTGTATTTTCAGTGAACATCACGGCCAGGTTTCGATCACCGAAATAGTTCCTGTCCCTTAGCATCGCAAATCGCCCAAACAGCACCTGCTCACTGTCATACCGCAGCATTCCGTGATATTGCGAGACAGGTAAAAGATTTCATTATTCAATATTTCAATACTAAATACGATTTCCATTTTTGAACAGGTTTGTTTAACTTGTTAAAGATGAAAAAAATGCCCAAAATATATCCGTTTTAAAAAATCAAGCAATTTTTTTTTCAATATGTATGTATTGAGATTTGTTTATTGCGTCGTGCATGATTGAAACACAGACACCAATAACAGCGGATATAAAATCATCGAACTATCATGACGCGTTTCTGTCAAAAAATGTCTGGCTTTCTCGTCATGGCATAAGCAAGTCAAAAACATTCTAACGATAAAGTGACACATCGTTTGGAAATAAGGGAGACATTTCTTGATATTTTGCATTGTATCGATTATGGAGTCGACACTCATTGATGGCCAGCTACAGGCAATGAGACGCAGTAGTATATATGAAGGGGGTTCTGGACCACCTTCCTCTCAGTCGTGTTTTTGTAGAAATAAAACCCTCCCTGTGGTATCTTCTCTTCAAAATCCCTTGGAAAACAAGTAAGCCAAGGCAGCCAAAAAAGTTTTAGCTATAAATAAAAAAGGGAATATTTTTGTCCACTATAAACGCTGAAACATAGAAGGTGAGTGTAAACAAGATGCATGGGCCTTCTAGATAGACTGCTGACCTAGTTTATAGAATACAGACATCAATCAGCCAACATATGGTGTTGCACAACAGGAGGGAATTTCACTATCTCAGTAGGTACAGGCGTGGATTTGAAACCCATTCAATTTTAGATTCTACACGGTTTAAAGTCGATCTACTGCAAGCATACCGGCCTCTGGATCCCACCTAGAGGCCGGAAGGCCACAACCCAGATATAACTTGTTATAAACAGAGCGTGGACTGCAGGATAAGGTAGGCCTGTATAAACCGTTATGCACGCATGAGTTATGATTTCACACCAGTCATGTATGTAGTGGTGTAGATTCATATACGCTATTTTCCTACAGGCTTACCGGTAGTCCCCCATAGCACACTTGGTAGAGATGTCGACTTGCAACCTTCAGAGATCCCTTGTTCAAATCAACGGGCGGTTAAGGGTTAATATACCACTCTCCTGGCCTCGGCTGGCATAGCATACACGCGTTCCTCTCAGGGACACGGTCTCCAAGGGAAACCTTGATCTTAGTCCGTATATACTCTATAACCTGGCCTAGTGACAAGTTGCAGGCGTATGAATTTATACATGATCCACTGTTAGCGTGCAATTCAACTGAATTGCAATTCTTTTACCAGTTTCGATGGCGTGGTGGAAAGTTCTTCTCTGGCTTGGCTGATTTGTAGATTTTTTCCTGACTCCCCCCCACACACACACTTCCCCCTGATATGTGTTTTCTGTTGGTGGAATTTCAAAGAATGAGACTGACCTCCTCGTGACCGTAGATCATAGATCGTAGGTCAAGATCGTAGATGATGTTTAAATTTTGAATCCGCAAGAACACGGACTTCGCCTTGTTTTTTCGCTTCGGTCTCTTGCCGGCGAGCGATAAGTTTGCAGGTCACACCCACTAGGCCACAAACGATGGCCCCAGCCTCCACACCTACAACCACGGGAACTGCTATGATTGTGGGCAGGAGGCCTATACCTGGGGCTCTGAAGCCAACGCTGGTGGTCACTAAAGCTGTTGTTCGTTAAGCTGTCAGATATCGTCAGTTGACCTTGAGCTGTCACAAATTGCGGAGTTAGTAGAAATAGATTGTAGCCTTGCACTGATACATTGTTTATAGATTGTTGCAATATGAAGTGGATGATTCACCTGCACCTACAGTATTTTCAAGGTATCCAGTTTTCACACCTTTTAGCATCATGTTCAGTTATGGTAAACCAGATACATTTGAGCAAATTTTGCCCGTTAGATTGACGAAGACATTCCTGATTCTCCAATGTATAAGTGCGTTTGTCTGTCTAAGATATTTTTGTTGTTTGGTCGGACATACCAGTCATGCAGGACAAAAAATCCCATGAGTCGAAATATGTGACCCCCAGTTTTCCACTTCATGGACATATGAATCACAGGCTTGCGCCAAAATGCAGAATTGGTATTTTATTCTCTTAGTTACAGTTGTGAGATGGTTGTCTCATCTTACTTATCGTTTAAATTTGTACCGGTTCAATCTTGTGCCGGACGTATAAAGAAATAAAGATTTTCACACCGCCTGTCAGTCCATCATAGACGTTTTCTAGTCATTTTTTAAAACATTTCAAGTTATCGAACTGAAACTTAGGAAACTTACAGATATGCTACCCTGTATTCGGTTTAGTCAAACATATGACTGCCTTTGTCCAGATCTGCACCTTCACGAACTTTTTTCAAAACGCTTTAGTACATTGAATTCAAACAGACCATACTGCATGCTGGTCAAGTTTGAGTTTCAGGTCATTTCGTCCGTGCCCGACAAAATTTAGCAGTTTTGACCTATTTTTTTAAACTAACTTTTGGTATGTTTCGTCCATTTTCAGCACAATCATGTCTGTTTCTGTTCTGGTGTAGATATTGGCTAAGCTATCACTCTGACTGCTCAAAACAACAGGGAACTCGTACTCCTGTCACGGTGCGCTCACAATGCTTGTATGCGTTTGCCATGTGCAAAACAGAATTTTAAATAACTTCCACCTACGGCCATTGTATGGCGTATGATCCTGCAATTGCACTGCGCAATACCCAGACTCCTTTTAATCTTACAGTTTGTAAATGGTAGGGGAAGCCATAATTATATCTCAGTAACGCCATGTGCCCGTCTGTGTCGTATATATGCATCGCACAGATCCAAAAATGAGCTGCATTTGTTTTCCTCATAAGTCGTTTTAAATGTAAAAAATATGCAAAGATCAGTAACAATCAAACTGTTCACATCATGCGCCATGTCGGTTGAAAGGCACTCATGTCATCTTTCTACCACGGAGAACAACGAGTTATCAGACTTGAGTTCTTCTGACGAATACACGTACCCAGTTAATCATCGATAATTTTTCTACTACAATAACCACCTTAACCTCTCTATCACGATGGCAGAAATAATTTGGTTCGCGTAGTCATATTTGTTATTCTGATGGGCATTCTCTCGGAAAAGCCCCATCAAAGAGCAAAATTTGCTTTTGACCTTACTTTATTTTAATCATCTCATAAAACAATAGACATGAATAACAAGACGCCATCTCATTTGTTCTCTTTGAATTAAATTAATTTTTTTCTCTAATGCACCATCGTGTGAAGCATTCTTCCCTAGCTGCTAGTTGTACCTTCACCCTGCTATACTGTGGTATTCGACCACCTACTTGTCACCGATTTCGTGCGTTTATACCCTCAGTATATTCAATGATTGACCACTCTGTAGTAATCACAATGTGCTCGTTGTGTGACGGCTAAAACTAGCGCCTCCACACTGCCTACTCCTGTCATTCTAATAAAATATGTATACTGAAGATGTATTAGTTTTAGAATGAATAAGTTTAGAAGCTTCCTCCTCGATTAAAACTGTTAGATGATTTCCTTTAAAATTCTTGTCGTATTCTATGTCACACATTAAGACATAATTCATTGGATAATCACTCGGTTTCCTCATTGAGCTAATAACACTCATTGATCGGAAGTAGGTTTTCAAGATTTCAATTCCAAAAATAAGAAGGGCAAGCTGTGATAGCTCAACAGATATAGTGACCACGGTGTAATTAGCTCAGGTACTGTCCCTGATTCAATAAATCTACCTACCTGTAATCAGCAGTCGCCAGCCGTATGTACGTCGGTGACACAACTGTGGCAGATCGACCCAATGCGGTGTCAGTTTAATATTTCCACCCCGCGAACAACAGCGGCTCTTTTCAGTCCCATATTCACCACACATCGCGCGTATAAAAATAGCATTTATAAGAAAAAGAATTTCCACGCACTAGCCAGCTCAGGCTACTGTCTGTTTGTGAATTGTCACTTGCTGTATACATATAGAAATGCCGCTCAGAGTATAGGTAACCATGTAATGGTTTATGCAGCACGAGTGCTCAGGTGTAATGAAAAAGAAATTACTCTTACAGTGACCTAATAAACAACTTAGGCACTCAGTTAATCTTCTTACTAACTGCTAATGGTCAGGTGACAGCCTGGCTGACTGGTCGTTATTCTGGTATCTGCCTTCATGAATGTTCACAGATCAGGTATTAACGTCACTCACTTTTCACAGTTCTGGTAATAATTTCACTGATTGTTAACAGTTATAAATAGTTTTACTGACTGTTGACAGTTGTGGTAACAGACTAACTGACTGTTCGCAGTCCAGATAATAATCTTTGCTGACTGGCCACAGCTCTGATAATAGACTTACTGACTATTAACTGCTCTGTTAATAGCCTTGATGACTGGTCATCAGTTCTGGAAATACACTTACGCACTGTTTTCAGTCGAGCTAATGGTAATACTGTCTATTTATATTTGTGGTAATAGCTTTCCTGACTGTTCACAGTTCTGGTGATATTGTTACTGACTCTTTACAGTTCTGGTAAAAGCTTCACTGACTGTTCACTGTTGTGGTGATGGCGTCACTGACTGTTCACTGCTCAGGTAACAGTCTCACTGACTCTTCACAGTTGTGGTAATAGTCTCAATAACCTCTTCACAGTCTTGGTAACAGTCTGACAGACTCTTCACAGTTATGGTTATAGTCTCACTGACTCTTCACAGTTATGGTTATAGTCTCAATAACCTCTTCACAGTCTTGGTAACAGTCTGACAGACTCTTCACAGTTGTGGTTATAGTCTCACTGACTCTTATCGGTTGTAGTAATAATCTTACGAAATGTTCACAATTGTTGTAACAGTCTGACTGGCTCTTCACAGTTGTGGTAATAGTTTTACTTACTGTTCACAGTGTTTGTAATAGTCTTACTGACTGTTCACAGTTCTGACAATATTGTTACTGACTCTTCACAGTTGTGGTAACAGTCTCACTGACTTTACAATTGTGGTAATAGTCTAACTGACTCGTCGCATTGCTAGTAATGGTTTTACTGACTGTTCACAGTTCTGGAAACAGTGTCACTGGCTCGTCACCGTTCAGGTAATCGTTTAACTCACTGTTCACAGTTCAGGTAATCTTTTTACTTACTGCTCACAATTCAGGTAATCGTTTTACTTACTATCCACAATTCAGGTTTACTTATTGCTCACAGTTCAGGCAATGGTTTTACTTGCTGTTCACAGTTCATGCACTAGTCTTGTTACTGACTCTTCACAGTTGTGGTAAGAGTCTCACTGACTTTACAGTTGTGGTAACAGTCTCACTGACTTTACAGTTGTGGTAACAGTCTCACTGACTTCACAGTTACAGTTGTGGTAACAGTCTCACTGACTTCACAGTTACAGTTGTGGTAATAGTCTCACTGACTTTACAGTTGTGGCAACAGTTTCACTGAATTTACAGTTGTGGTAACAATCTCACTGACTTTACACTTGTGGTAACAATCTCACTGACTTTACAGTTGTGGTAACAGTCTCACTGACTTTACAGTTGGGGTAATAGTCTCACTGACTTTACAGTTGTGGTAACAGTCTCACTGACTTTACAGTTGTGGTAACAGTCTCACTGACTTTACAGTTGTGGTAAGAGTCTTACTGACTTTGCAGTTGTGGTAAGAGTCTCACTGACTTTACAGTTGTGGTAACAGTCTCACTGACTTTACAGTTGTGGTAACAGTCTCACTAAATTCACAGTTACAGTTGTGGTAATAGTCTCACTGACTTTACAGTTGTGGTAACAGTCTCACTGACTTTACAGTTGTGGTAACAGTCTCACTAAATTCACAGTTACAGTTGTGGTAATAGTCTCACTGACTTTACAGTTGTGGTAACAGTCTCACTGAATTTACAGTTGTGGTAACAGTCTCACTGACTTTACAGTTGTGGTAATAGTCTCACTGACTTTACAGTTGTGGTAATAGTCTAACTGACTCGTCGCATTGCTGGTAATCGTTTTACTGACTGTTCACAGCTCTGGAAACAGTCTCATTGGCTCGTCACAGTTCAGGTAATCGTTTTACTTACTGTTCAAAATCAGGTTTACTTATTGCTCACAGTTCAGGCAATAGATTTACTTACTGTTCACAGTTTAGGTACTAGTCTTGTTACTGACTCTTCACAGTTGTGGTAACAGTCTCACTGACTTTACAGTTGTGGTAACAGTCTCACTGACTTTACAGTTGTGGTAATCGTCTAACTGACTCGTCGCTTTGCTAGTAATAGTTTTACTGACTATTCATAGGTTCTGGAAACAGTCTCACTGGCTCGTCACAGTGCAGGTATTCGTTCTACTTACTGTTCACAGTTTTAGAAACAATCTCACTGGCTAGTCACAGTTCAGGTAATCGTTTCACTTACTGCTCACAGTTCAGGTAATAATCTTGCCGGTTATTCACAGTTTGGCTAATACATGTACTTGTGATATAATTATGCGGTAATAATGGGTTTCAGTATCGACTGATAGGCGCGATTGACAATGTAGGCTAAGAGTGTGGGATCCAGCTATCCAATGATATATAGGATATTTGTCCATAAACGTTACGTCTCCAATGCCGTATATCTCTGGAAATTCTGGAGTTAAAAATTCAACGTTTCAAGAAAGCAATGGTTACGAAAAGATAAAAGAATTCAAATTTTGAAGTATTCTGATGTTGACAAGGACAACTAGCCTCGCAGCACACTGACGAGTGTCACAGTGTTTAAGCCTACATGTCAGGTCTGCCGATTTAACCTTCGTCTGATGGACATGTAGCCATGTTAACTGGCACTTCATGCCCTGCAGTGGATGATTAGCCTCCCTAGTGACGTCACCAGCCTACAAGTCTCAGCACGAGCGGCCTTCATGTTCAATTTTAAGCAAATTTCGGAAAGGTTATTTAAGAGAAAATAAATATGACTTACTTTATGTGAAAATTTAAGTAAAAAATGCACTAAGGGTAACCTTTTATGTGCCACTGTGATCAGAATACAAAATGGGCAGAATTATTAAATATATGTGAGAGAAATCCTACCGAACAAACCTAACACCATGGTAACAATGAATTTTCGATGAGTAACACTATTTGTCAGATTCCTCAAAAAACAAAACCTTCGGCTGTGTTCGTATTTATTTTTTCATTTCATTGTTGTTTTACACCGCACTCCAGAATCTTTCACTTATACGACAGCAGCCAGTACTCTGGTGGGAGGAAACCGGGCAGAGCCCGGAGGAAACCCAGGACCATCCGCAGGTTCCTGGCAGACCTGAAGGCATTTGTGTGAGGCGTCTGTGTCATTGTACTGCGCTAGCACTCTAACTAACTGAGCCCCTCGTAAAGTATTCCTGAAGTGACTTGAAAATATTCTTTACATGACGTCGAATCAGGCAGATGTTGCGTCAAGTTAGGCATTTATAATAGGATGACGTCAAGAATGTTTGGAAGGGCAGCATCATTAGTGCGTGCACATCAGCGATTGGTAACGTCAGGTGTTCGCGCGTGACGTTACACAACGTAAACTGGAAAGGATAAATTTCTTTTTAATATTTTTAGAGATAATTAAAGCGTTATAGAGTATCTCAATCTTTATCATGCCACCTTGCTTTTAAGATACACACGATTTGACACGATTGTAGCTCTTTAAGTCAGATGATTACAATACAACGTCATGCCTCTCTGGCGTCTTCCCGGCCACATCTAATGGTGTAGACGATTGTTATTATTAACTTTAAAATACGTCTCTTCCTCTGACAAACTGTATAATATATGTTATAACATATAATACCTATATGTTATGTAGGCCAGATATTTTGATCACGTAAAGTCTGTCTGCCGAATTATCACGGACAGTGCTCTATCATGGGGCGAACTTCACAATGAAGGTGAGGTTAGAGTGATCATGCAATGTCAGTCTGTCTGGGGGAGTTGTATGAACCTGTTGTCTAGCAATACAACACGGCAATAGTACAGGAAACTGGGGACTGACAACAGCATGGTACACACCTGTACAATACAATACTTGGCTGTGCTACAACAACAACAATAACAACTTCAACAAAAATAACAAAAAGTACTGGCATGACAGAGTACAACAGCCTACAGAGGTGATCTAATGTCTGACATTCCAGCAAATCAGACCTCAGAGAGACTGGGAACCAGGCTCACTTTATGTGAGTAGTTACTATCTGAGTGCCTCCGTTCTTGAGTTTCCCTGTTCTTGTCTTTCAACCATCAGGTTGGTTAAAAGTTCTCCCCCAGACAGTTTCACTGTCTTTGTTACTGGTTTATACTTTTTTCTAATAATAATGCATCTGACTATCTCACGTTTCACTGTGATAATTGAGTGAAATTTTAAATGTTTCAGTATTCCAGTGGCCTTTACACGGAGCCTCCTGTAAAAATTTTAGCATACTTCTGGTTAGTAGGCTCAAGGAGGATGCTGCAGTGACTTTGGGAGATTTCCTTTTCCCACTTCCGTATTACTTTAGTTTTGTGTTAAAACATAAAACAGCGTACCATTGAAATGACGTACTTCCTCGTCCATTAACTTGTAGAAAACAATTATCAAAAGAGTTCATTGGATGTGGAGATTTATCTTTGACGTTTACGTTTGTCTGGTGCAGCTACGTTATTTATTGACTGGAAATAAACTCTAGTCCTGACGTCACACTATTGCTTGAAAGGTCTCATTTTTTCAAGAGTGGGCAGATGGCAGTTGGCGCTTGTGAGTTGTTAGAAAGATACTTTTTGCAAAACCTGATACTGGTTTATGTTTTACTGCCAGACTGGGTTTCCATCCAAAGTACATGTGCACGAGATTCTACGTCCTTCGTTTATCCCATTGAGCTGCCGGAGGTTGCATAAGATTTTATCTGTGAAAAAATCGGATGGTAACTACGTTCATCTTACGTTATCATAAGTTCAAAGTTCTTTCTTTCTTAACAAGTAATATTACCTTGTGTGCTTGTAGACAGGTGTAATGATGTGAGTCTATGAAAGGAAATATAATCACCGTCTGAATTCGTTTAAAAGTGGGAGCAAAGGAAAGGAATTCAAATCAAAACCGTAATTTCAATACGTATATATAAAGAAAAGAATCACTTAAATCTTATAGTTAATGTAGTTAACATACTATTTATTTACACACGAAATCGAATGCAATCTAAAGACTATGAACCTTGAAATTTTCCTTTGGGTTGTTCGCCGGCGACAAGATTATTTCACTTCTATGGTGTTGTAATACTATTTCGTGCGGACAGAAATCAACCACAGGCTAAAGAACCTTTCCAACAAACTATGGGTGTTCTTAGTAAAGTGATATATTCTATCACTGGTTACAGAAATAATACTTACAGAAATCAAAGACAAAACAATCTTCTCAGAACAAATTACTACGTCCATTTATTTTAACACTGGTTGCGCAATCTTAAGACAGCGACCGATACATCGAACCAAGTTTGCCGATGTATACGATGAATATCAGCGAGCATTTACAGGTACAAATCGAAATCACATTTATTTTCATAACGCTTGCATAGAATGATCATAAGACTAAGTTGATTGTAATTTTGCCTATTGGAAAAAGGGGATGTAAGCCACGATCGTCGTAACTTACAATCCAAAATAGCAATCGACATAACCCAGTTGTAAACATTTACAGACGCCCTAAAATAAACTTTGAGTACGGGTAAAAATACTTGTCTGAGGTAGGCTGCTAGTTAGTAATTTTCGAGTTAGTTTGCAATGTCATTCAATTGTCTCAGAAATGTTGCAGTTGTACAGGACTATTTTTACATGTTGTTGTTAGCTGCTAAATCATGATAATATGTAGAAATCTTTTAAAAATATAGGCCAAATAAAGTACTGTACTGAAACATTGATACAATATTTTCGATTTCTTGCAATCGATTGTAAAGTCAGTCCTAAGTAATACAATTAGCTCTAGCTACGATCCCTTCGCTCAAGCGGGCTCGGATGCACAGGTAGTTTTCTGATGCGACTCCTTCGCAGACACGTAGGCGTTTCGGCCGCATACATTCAGAGATAACGCGCTTTACGCACATTATGGGTGTAACCTTTTTAAAGGGAAGCCTGCATAACTGTGGCGGGTGTCCTACATACACTGAAAATTTGCATCCTTGGGCGCTGAAATCACCTTCACCTCGTGAGTGTGTCAGCCTTTGTTATTTATGCCCATCGGTGTACATTATGTCGCCCGTGCTCTGTGTCTTTCAGGCTTTCTTAAACTATAGCTAACAGCTGTCGCTAAAACCATCGTTACTCTGGGCTGGCCCCTTTCCACACATTTTTACACACAAATAAAGATAATCTCTTGCTACGTGTGTCCGGGAGACTATTGTATGTTCATTTATAACAAGCTCCTGAATTCGGGGTTGCTTCAAGCTTTAATATAAACTACATAAATATAAACTCTTTTATTTTGTTTAGTAACATATTTTGCGTTTTCAGTCTTTACCAACTGGCACTGCCTGCAAAAGAACAACCTGAGACGGGACATCATTATTGATCATTACCACTGTGTTACATTTTGGACATCCTCAGAAAAATGCATGAGTCACGCCTACCCATAGTGTACCGCATATGGCGTAATGGGCAGACAGCACTCGGTGACGGTTACCCATAGTGTAATAAATTACTACTCAACCAATAGCAATTGCTAGCCATTATTTCATAATAATACATTATACGCAGCACTTGCTAGGTAGCAGGTGCTGCCCGTAGGGTAATAATTATTACTGTATCGTGATTTATGCAGTCTGGGGGTCTACACGGCCTTAGCTGCCAGAAGAAGATGTCAATCAGGACCTCTGCTCAAACCTACCCGAGGCAGAGAAAGGTTTTTATTAGATGCAGAGTGCTGTGTGATGATTTCAATCAACGTCATAAGTTATAACTGCAAAACCTAATGTGTCCATCAAAAGCATTCTCTCTAAGTTTTTTTAACTTTTACAGTGAGTACGGACAGAGTGTTCCGAATCTCTAGGACTCTGGTTTATAATTGTGTTTATTTCAATTAATCCGGGGCGAGGGGTCGTATGTTTATCGTGTTGAGGATGATGGCCACGTTGGATATGAGCAGTTTGCAAACAAAGCACAAATGAGATACATGTTTAATTATCCATACCCTATAAACTAAAACGGTACACGATTTGGAAACTGATTTTATCCATGCGCCTAGAACATTCATTGTGTCTTTTCGTCATCGGTGTAAACTGTTGACCGCTCCTCTTTGCATGAATACGTCCTAATTTGTATATTTTGTGTATTTTCTTAGGTTTTTGGTGCTTTGCTTTATTTGTCGTTTTTGGGAATTGGTCTTGCGATTATTGACACGGAGCGCTCATTTTGGTTCACGGCTGGTAGTGATTCAGTCATTTTCATGGGAAATTCAGCCACATATATAAGTCAGTACGTACAAGTTTGGTGCATGTTTTGCAAATAAGCCTGCATCCCTGTACAATGTAAACTGTGTTCCTAGCAGAAACTGGGTATAGAATCCAGCAGGCAACTGGAAGCCTGGGTTTAGAATTCAGGTTTATCCTTAACCATTCCACGAGGCAGTGTCTATCACACTGTATGAGAAGCTGTCTGGCCTATCCTTAACCACTTCAGCATACAGTGTGTACTCTGCAGTGTGCCAGGCTTTCTGGGTTATCCTTAACCACTTCAGCAGACTGTCTATCACAATGTATGAGAACCTGCCTGGTTTATCATTAACCACTCGATCAGAGTAACACATCTGACATACAAGCAGATTGTAATGTTCAATTTGTATACATGTATATCTTTAATTGCACACGAACCTTTCAAATAAAACCTTTATGTCAGCGTAAGCAGTATTTTTCAAATTTACAATGGCGCAAAGAAAAGGGATTTTGTACGCGTTTGGAACAGAATTTTATTGGAATCAGATATGTTTTCTGATTGGTGTAATTCACAACCTCGTGGATGTAAGATGGCTCTTTGACTTTAGCTCTGGATCGGCTACGGCTTTAATTCAGGAGGCTTTTCAGGTGTATGGCGAGATACAATGTTTTTCTCGGCTCTGCTTGCTTTTTATCCCTCATGTGTCAGAACCAAATTTCCTGCCCCAGAAGAGAGACTGAACCAACGTATGGTGTGACGTGGTGCTGATGAAAACAGAGTGTATGGTGTGAGCAAAGTGTGCGGTGTGAAGCCTTCACTGTTCGGACTCGCCTTCATACTCTTCACGCGCCTTAAAACTCTTCACACGCCTTAATACTGTTCACACGCCATAATACTGTTCACACGCCTTAACACTCTTCACACGCCTTGATAGTTTTCGAGTCCTTAGCTTAATAACAATATATGTATATGGAAAAATATATCAACAATGACAAACCGTTTTCCTATTTACTTTCTGATTATGCATATGGGCGGAACAATTGAACAAATGCCTAGTTTTTTTACATATGTAAAATACATGTACATTGTACAAATGTAATATTTTTAATGTGCAGATGAAAATTAAGTATACACATGAAAATGGAAATTGGCATACACTGTATGTACAAATGTATTGCGCATGTGAGAAACAAACCTGAATTGTACACATACGTGCTAATCACCATTTTGATGACTTCTCCCTACCGTTAACATCCATTATCGATCTCAGCACTGATGTTGTTAACGACGTGCTGCGTCGTGTCATTCTGGTTGATTTAGGAAAGGTGAACGATGTCAAGCACGGAATCCCACAGATGTGGCATTTTTGTGCAGAAATCCGGCTATGGCAGCAACAAAGTTGAGAGGATTTGGGATCATAAATGTCTAAAGAGAAAATCTTTTTACTGGGACCAGCATCTACAATCGTCACATTCTTGTAGCGTATTTGGGTTGAAATAAGCGGTGCCAGTCCGTGGTATTGATATTGTAACAAGTCATGCAATATTATTTCAGGGGGGGACGGGGAAATCCTTATTTTTAATTCAAGTGGCACCCATTTAAAATAATGATGTGGAATTTTTTTTAAATATGCAAAATAAAAACAAATATTTCAAAGCAAGTAGAAAAAAGTTGCAGACGTGTAAAAAACAGTTTTATACATGAACACATAAAATATTCATTCATCAGCCTACATGCATGCGTGTAATTGAAGTGTATAAGTTTGCATATGTATAAAAGATTTGTATATTTCTACAAAAGTTACCCGCATACGTAAAAATACACGAGGCTTTCAGAGGTAGCTTTGTGTACTAACAATTGTGCTTGCTTGCAATTGTTTTAATATATATAGAGAGCGAGAGTTAGGGGGGAGAGAAAGAGAGAGGCAGAGAGGGAGGGGGGAGAGAGAGAGAGAAAGTAAATACCCAAAATGTCTTGCTATACTGAGGATTCATACAGTGCCCTGAATCAAGGAAGTCGTACTCTCCCTATGTATTGGTACATGTGTGCTATTTAGGTCACCCGTGGTATTTGTCACTGGGAATGGGTCCATAGCACAGACTGTCAAGTACCTGAGCCTAGCTCATGAAATGTGTTCCTCTCGCTTCTGTGGACTTACCTGGCGTTAAGCCAAAATCATACACCCCCTTATTTTCACACTGATCTCATTCTGACAACAGCTCTTCACCGTAAGAGGTTCACCCCTTCACGCTGTTCCCTTTTTAACAACTACGTCTGAGTCCTGTTCTACTTTTCTGAGGGTTACTCAGAGTGTATAGTTTGAATCTTTTCATTCAGTAACCATGTGACGAATTTATCCCGCAGTGGACTACACTACACTGAATTTTTGTTTCTTGAAAAACAACAGAAGCTGCAACGGTAATTTCCTGTCGCATCGGGGATCTTTGAATTAGAAAGCAGTGATCTAGGAATTATCACCTCATAACTTTTTTGAGAGCATTGTGTCGACATTCCTCTGTGGCAATGTGTCGCTGCTGTCAGGTTGCGCCATTTTGTATCTGTTGTGTCATAGCGTTCTCCCTAATGACATCAGGTTCTTATAGCATGATATATACACGTCTGCCACGTTGCCATTACTGTCCAATCAAAAGCAGATGATTTTGTCTGCTGCGTCATGAAAGAAAAAAAATACACGTCTCCTACCTGACCAACGGTAGTGTTTGCCGGCTTTGCCACCTGAATATAAACAATAAACATTATACTACATATGAACGGAATCTGGTGATTCTTTGAGTACTGGGTTAGGTATTAGGTTGTGTTTATTTGTTTAACATTTGCTTGGTGTTTTCGAGGACAAAACTTTACTGTTACGATAACAGTCAAGCTAAGGTCTACCATCATTCTTTCAGTGATTACATAACCCTCAATGACAATCATATTTACAAGTAATTTGTATTTCTGTAAATACTGCAATATAAAAAGGCAGAATACTGTATTATTGTATATTTTAAAAAAATAACCGTTAACAGTACCTGTTATTCAAGGTGAGTATTTTGAACCGATCTTTGTTCTGCAATGCTCGATATAACCCAGGAGATATAAACCAGGAATCAATTTGTAGAACTGTTGAATCAGGGGTCCAACAATCCTAACCTTTTAACCGTACAGCGGAAAGAAACAGCCTAATCACCATGCGTTCAGTTAAACTCATCAATAACTCCCTTCTTAGCTTTCTTTAAAAGAGTAGGCCACACAACAAAATACACATCATCTAATGGACCCTTTCGTGCTGATTCTGGATGTGGTTTTCACTATTTTTGACATTTTTCACAGTGATTAAAGTAAATATTGAGGTTCTGCGGTGGACTTTTGGACCTTATTGAAGTGACACCACATTGACGTCACAAATTCTGTTTAGTCTGAGTGTTGAAACATAAACAAGAGGAATTTTGAATTTTGCCCCACTGTGCGAGTAAGAGGAGGTGCATTTAAGAGTTTTAAGAATTAAATGCAGTATTTTTCCCCTTGTTCTAACCCATATACTTAACGTATTACACCACCACTACCAGACATTTGAAGCATTCTGTTATGACGGCTTTGGTGAAATGGCAGGTAACAAAACCAAAATCACCTGCTCCACAAATTAATTCATAGTTTATCTCAAGCTACATTGTCTCACTTTACACGTACGTGTTATTTATGGAAGTCCGTCTGCAAGGCAAAAATTGGCAATCTTTCTCCCTACCTGTGAGCAAGCAAAGACTGAGGAGTTCGATAAAACTAGGGGCTTCCTGACCCGACTTTACAAGTACGCTCTGGCATCCATGAAGTTCCGGGATGTTATTGTTTAGTCTTTAGCAGTTCAGCACACTGTGAGAGAAACGATGTCTTTGTAATTGTCCCTCCCTCAGTTCGTGTTCAGTTCATGCTCTCTGAGTCTGGTCAATCCACTGCATGTAGTAGTAGGCAATTACCTCTGATATAGGTAATGTGTAGCACACAATTATCTTCCATATCTGATAACTTCCACATTATCAATGCTCGGGCATCAATCTCTCAGGTAAGCAGATCTGTACACACTTCCTGTGGCCTCGCTATAAAACCGTATTCGACACTCTCCTGAACTATACGCCTAGACACCTGTAACAATATAAAGCATTTTAATTGTTGAAAAAGTGACACGGTATATGCAGAACTATATTAAATCAAAAGCTGGAAAACACAGTAATAATACTTTTAATAAATGAATTCCTTTATCATTGATGTCTACTTTATAACGTTCTCAGCAGTGTGGCAGTTATAACGGTTGTCATTTTTGATAGGAGGAAGCCAAAGTAAGCCACCTGTTTTTTGGAAAGGAACAGCATGATGAACTTAAGACACCAAGAGTAGGACCCGGGTTACATGGTCTGTAATCTGTATGTGTACGAATCTGGATACTTCCCCAACCATAACACTGTTTTTTTTTCTAAATATTCTCCACACTGTAGAAAATTTTGCGATACAAAATTATCCTATCTGATGCAGTTTTGACGCTGAATCCAAATGTACAAATTTTTTGGGGTGTGTGTCGATGGGAGAACTTTTAAGAGGAATTTTCTTCAGAAACCCAAGTCCGATTGACTTGGAAATTATCATACGTAACAACTGCTTTCTGGAGATTATTTGGACAGATAAAGAATGCAATTTGTAAACAACTTATGTTTTAGCTGTTTCATAGGATAAAATGTAATGTGAAATAAAAATTTCTAAATTGAGTGTTCTTATCATTCTATCTGACGTAGTTTAGCATCCGGAATACCAATCTGATCTTATATTTTTTGCCTCCCGTCTGCAAATTGCGATCAATGTGCGAAAAGGCGACATTTCCACCATATGTGGTCATGTGACAGAAATCTACTACAGCTGTAAACCTGGAAATCACTGAGTGTAAATCGCTGTGTAAGTACATCATATAGGACGTGCATGGCTTCAACTATTTTTCGGAGGCCGATTTACTATATATGGCATTTATATGTACGTTGTACATAGTGTACAAACACTGTATTAATGACTTGAGAGAATGTATGCCAACTAATTACGTCATTCACATGTCAAAGCATGAAGACACCCTTCATTTAACACCAAGTGGCGACATATAGACGTTG
Organism: Acanthopleura granulata; assembly: GCA_016165875.1. Lineage (NCBI taxonomy): Eukaryota > Metazoa > Mollusca > Polyplacophora > Chitonida > Chitonidae > Acanthopleura > Acanthopleura granulata. The sequence continues at coordinate 1,025,744 of JABBOT010000036.1, forward strand.
CTATGGCAACAGTATTTCTTTTTGCTCCGCTATTGATGTTCTACAATTTTATCATTTTATGGATAAAAACATTCACTCTGCGTTAAAATAGGTTGGTGGCACATCTATAAGATAGCCAGTTAAAACACTGACATGTCTCAGAGATAATAACAATCAAAACTCTAAGTGTCATGTAAGAAAATTTAAAGATATAACAATATGTTCGTTGGGCAAGAGAGCTGTAAAGGAAATCCAAAAAAGAAACTTAAACATTAGTATGCCGTTACCTTATACCAAATCTGTTCTAGTAAATACAGCAGGTCGACTAGTTTTTTTGCCCAGTAGCTCATATCTGTATTTGTGGTGTACTCCCGTAGTGCTGGGCTTCAAAGTCTTTGGTGAGATGGCAGAAATGCGGCTGAGGTAGCTCTACTGGGGGAATTGATCATGCCTGACAGGCAGCATAAAGAGCTCCCCGTTGTTGTTGTAGTGGCTGGCCTGCCTTTTGTGGGTGAATATGGATCTATCCATATTATGATGTCTTTTGTGCGCTGTCAAGTGGACATACGGAAAGTGGACAGAAAGGAATACTGAGTGAGAATCGAACTATCTGACCAAAAGTCACTACTTTATATATACACATATTTTGCTCATCTTAGTGTCAGAAGTGTCCTTCTTGAAGACTAGCGCAAAGTGGGGGTTCTGACGTAACATGTCGCCTGTAATTATTTTATGCGCAACACCCACCTCTTATCGTAGGCCCATTCTGTAGAATCACCCATATAGCAGGTATAAGTGTGATCTGTACAGCAGTGCACGATAAGAAATCTTTTCTTTCTCTCCAAGCATATTACGATTTCTTGCCAAATTAAAGTCCCCAAGCTAAGGAAGCATACAGTAAGAAAACACCTGATTGTCACCTACATGTTGAATACAGCTTATTTCTTGCGCATATGAAGAAACATTTAGGAGTTCATTCGCACATATCCTGAGATTAGAAGAATTAACACACAACACCTGGACACGGTACTGGGAGCCTTTCGCTGTTCACCTTCACTCATGTCATGAACATCACATATGACAACTGCATTTGTTTTCTTTATTATTCGCCTTGTTTTCCGAAAAACAAATTGCTAGCCACTTTCCAGTGTGGTTTTCAGTGAGCACCAAAGCAGATAATTACGTTTTGTAAACAAAAATATCATTATCACTTGTCACTGGGCTTCTTCTTATTCTTATTAACATCATTACATTGGCTGAGGAGTCTTGGTGACAATAAGCCATCAGCCAACGCCTGTGTGGCGGATTTGGTACCTCACCTGTCTTCTACCACTATGGTGTCAAGGTATGTACTGTCAAACAGTGTATACACATCAAGCTTTACTGCAACCTAAACAACACACAGCAGAGCGGGGCCTAGCACATACATATACAATTACCATTATCATCCCATTTATAAGCTACACACTACAGCTTGAAGACTCCAGCAATCCAAGAAATCAGACATATAATATAGACTACTTTTTCCCCTTTAAATGTTTTTTAGTTGGCAACTTTTATTTTTAATCACCGTTACTTGTCAATGTTAATACAAATAAAGAAATCGGGTTGTCTTTTCCTAGTGATTACAGCGCAATTCCACTCTGATTCTGATGTCAAATTACAGATGGGAGAGTCACTCAGGAAGCGTGTGGACCAGAAAATAACGTAGTTCAGGCAGTTGTGTGCCGCCTGAATTATTCAACATTAAAATATCAGCTGTGAGGCTTGTTTGGACAGCATAAAAATAAATTTAAATAATGTGCCCTACAATATTCTGGGATATGCACTTGAAAATCGTGAATGTTGCCTGATCCAAAATCTTTCTGCGAAATTCAACCTGTGTGCGCTAAACTATGCGCTGAGGCGACGTAAGACGTTTGACCATCAAAATCAACCAATATTTACGGATTAGGTCTACGAGGAAGCATACAATCTACTACGGGACTGACGACCATTGCGGCAATGCAACAACAACCCACTGTCGAATACGAAGCTGCCTCAACTCCTGAAATAAGACACACCCGGGCTGAATCGATGAAAGCACTGCACAAGGTGGATAATATCAGTGGCCTATGTAAGTGTTTTGCACTCAGCTACATGCCAGCTGCGGTGCCCAGTGAGAAAAGATCAAAGCCATCATTACTACGTAGAAAGAGTGAGTTAGTGGGATGGAGGACTCACTTGCGTACACTAATCACGATATCAGAAAATCAGAGAAGAAGAAATTTTTAGCATCAAAAATGCTATCGAATCTGATGCGGACGAAAGATTAAAATTAGATCTGTGGATTGGAAAATGGAAACTTATCATAAAAGGTGTATCTGGTGAAACATATGAATCAGTGACACAAACAGATAAACTTGTACGAAATTCTTTTGTTGAGGAGTTAAGGTTGCCACGTGTTCAGGTTGACAGCTTTCTATGTCAAGCTGCACGTCGTCTACCCGGGAGCCCAGTGGATTACAAAAATATCATGGTCCGTTTCCTAAGACTATATGACAGGAGATTTCATCCCTGAAGCTACTGGAAAACTACCTCGGGGATTTAGTTAAAGCGCTCTGCCAAATCTTCCACCAGCTTTAACCCAGAAACGCTATGACCGAGTACAAAAACAAAAGCAACTAGCACGAGAGGAGCAAGCCAAGAAAAGGTTGGTATATCTTCGGGACACCACATTTCTCGCTATTAAACCAAAACGAAGGAGAGTCAGTGATACAATTACATCTACCGCACCTACCGTTTTCATTACACTATGATCATGCTAGACCTACAGTAATTTCTCCAACGGGGCAGTGTTAACGTCAGTACTGATCTGACACGGCTGGCCTTGTGCAACTTTGTTACATAAGCACAGTGACAGAGCTCAGTGGCCTGAGCACCTACTAAATTGTCCCTCTTTATAACTATCAGTCAACAACTCTGTTGTTTTCTTTTTCGCTTTTTTTTTTCATATGCTTTTCTTTTGGTCTGGTTTGAGGTTGGGGAGGGGCAGTGACAACTCTCAGTGAATGTTAGTAACATAAGCAGACACCCCAAGTACACCTCGATTTGGATTATCTTTCTTAAGCGTGTACATGAATACTATTTTACGTGTGAAGTATATGTGTATGTAAATGTCTGTGTATACACCCGAGTTATCGTCACTCTCAATATGTGGGAGTTTATCATTTATACGTACACTGCTATACATACACTTTAATATTTATTTGGATTTTCTCTTTCGGAGGAAAAGATTATTTGAAAATATTTTGATGGGATGCTTATTTGGAACCAGATTTTGGTATATATAATAACAATAACAACAAGAACAGCAATAATAATAATAATAAAAATAATAATAAAATTGGGGAGAGGACGAAAAAAAGTTTCAGGTATAGAGACCATGTTAGCACGAAGTCACTAACTGTAAGCTTTTTTCTACGCGTTGATAACCGGTAGGCTTTGTTTAACTTTACGCAAGCTCTATTCAGAGATTAGCCATCCGCATTTTACAACATACCCACGAAAGATGTCACTGATGGCTTCGTTTTCTTTGAAACTGTTGATTTTTTAATGACCGGTTATATGTAACTCAGTGTAAATTCTCTCTCAACGGTTATATTTATTAAATGTAATAAACAAAATATCGCATATGCCAGACTGTGGAGACACTATTTCCAGGCATGAGCATTCGTGCAATATTTAAAAAGACTGCGCAAGGATGGAGAACTTTATTCTCAGATTTCACCTGTCATATTGTACCGTAGAGACAAATGCATATATATCAATGCTGAATATATATGGTTATATGCATGTAGTTCAGAGAAATGATAAATTACCACGACAGTCATACAAGCTAAAATTATTTGTCATGCAACGATAACATTCGTGAATATTCTTACAGGTGCACGGAAAGTCTATGACACATTTCTTTGGGTTCGGTGTCTCCATTGCTCTCAAAGTATTTCGTTACATAACAGTTAGACTGTTTACAGCCTGAGGACAGAGGAGAGGCTCCCGCTCAAATCTTACAAAGTGAAGTGGATGAATAGGTCCTTATTAGGACACAAGGCCTCAAGTAATTCTCACAGTTTTCTCACATAGCACTACATTTGGAGAAATGGAATATCAGTTCTCTGGCATATAGGGGCGATCAAATGCTCGACAAAGCCTGTACTTCACAAAGTCTTCTTTTCACAAATCTCTCTCTATATATGCAATTCAGATAAGTGATACATTACCCAATACAGGAGAGGATGGGTGTTACCACACAGCCTATGAATCCTGCACTCATAGGCTTTATACTGAACTCCAAGTCGGTATTCACCAGCCGACAATACAAGTGCCACAGACATGACAAACTGAGTTATTTATGAGCAATATCCGTGATGTGGGATGTGTAAGCAGCATTACACTCATTGTTTGTCGCTTTCTATACATAGATCTTTCGTGTTAAGTCTTTATGTCATCGACAATCGCCCAGAATACTCCGACAGGAGTGTAGACGCATGACTCTATATAAGATGTCTACCAGTTTGAGATGTATGAGAGTCTACTTGTATTTAAAATGAAATATATTATGTCCTGTGAATGGAAGATTATGACGCTATGGTACACTGATGTATTCAAGTTGTGGTAAGCAATACGCAGAGCAAGCCGCAGACTTATTACTGAGGGTAACTGTCCACAGGCAATTTATTTATAATGAAAACCTTTTCACCTTTCCACCGTTGAAAGACAACAAAAATATAACCAAAGAGGGTTCCATACAGACCTGAACATGCATATACGTTGTTTTTATGACGTTCTCGATAGCTGTATAAATCACCTTTAAATCACGAATTCTGACCAGGCCATGTGACAGGCCATTTTAGAGAAACCAGAAAAAAGATGTCGGATCATCCCTACCCTATGCTCATCAGTATTAAAGGTGAGACACTCTTTTGTCATGCAAAGTGCAGCCCCCCTTATTATTAAAACCACAGGCCACGCATTGCAGCTTCCTGGCTGAGGCTTTGTGGAATAACCCATTCCACTACCAACGTCTTACCAAATGGCTTAAAAGTATAAGATTCGTTTCCTAATGAGAAGGAAAACAGCTCATTTAATGCCACTTTTACATGACACAGTGGTGAAATTGGAAGTGGTGACGTCACCGGGGAAACAAATGTCTTCTCCGGTGGTAGAGATATCTCGCCCTTGAAAGGAGACCGTTCGTTTTTCCCTCCGTGGGCGTTCTTCCTTACTTTATCAATCTGCGACATTTCTGTTATCCTATTTTACAAAATTAAGGAGTGATGTTTTATTTAAATTTAAATATCTTAAATTCTTTATCGATACATATACATTTCGTGTAGTGCTGCCTTTCTTTTAGGAATAATGTGTAAATTTAGATCGGCACAAAGGCAAAGTGTCTTGTCCCAGCGGTTACAGGTGGAGATGGGTAGGTGGTACAAGGCTCGGGCTGTACCTTCAGAGGACAGAAAATGCTTATTACGTAACATGAGGATGAGTTTCGTGTTATTCTTGTTTGTCCTATGTTTAATAATTTGCGTAAAAATTATGTTCTTCCATATTACTGGCAACGTCCTAAACCGACAGAAACTGGTTTCTCTACTGACGGAAGAAGATTCCAAATCTCTTATCAGAAGTTTAAGTATTTTTGTTTTCAAAGCTTTTAAGCTCAGAGATCAATTGTTATATGGTTAGATGTATACAAGCCGTAAGCCTCCCCCATCCATGATGTACTTGATTGTTGTCAGTATGCCGTTGGACCAGTTGTTATTATTCAATGAAGTATATAATATATTTAAGCTAGTATTCTCCGCATCTGCTTTTCAGTGGTTATGCCACCATTGTTGTCAGGCTAACGTTGACCGTGTTGTATATAACCATTAGTTTACACTGCCAATACTCAGTATCTCTAATCAGAACAAAAGAACCCAATCTGCACATAGGATGTAAAGATGATAGAAACTGGTATGGCTTTTTTGTTTTGTCTTATATTCGTTTATCCACGCCAGAAAATAAATTATGAGAAAGGATAACGTGTACACTTTACACATGCAGTAGCACACCTGTGGCCGCTTTTCATTTTGATTACATACATTATTGTATTTATATTCAGTCCCCTGTAACATCATCAAGCCCGTTGCGAGGATAGCGCTTGTGTCACGTAACACGACACACTCTACGTACCGCTATGATGGACGTCCATGACATTGCAAAGAAAATGAAGTTCCAACGTTTTATTAAAATTCATAATGTAAAGATGTGTCAGATTGTTTTCGACACACATTGCCTTGGGTAGCTAGACGATTGAAGCAATTTTACGATTGCACGATATTTAACAATGTACTGCCACCACGGCCTGGAAAGCTTCACGCACTGCTGATATGATCCCGGATGAAGTCTCAGTTTAAATCTTAACCGCGGTCAATTAATCTTAAATAAAGCCAAGACCTTTTAGATATATGCATCGATGAACAGATAAATCACGTCTGCACACAGGTGTTCCTTACGTTTTCGTTTCGGTATAATTCCGCCATGGTTATACTCGAATTTCTCGCAATAATCAGTTTCCTGTGACTTGAAGTGGTGATGTCTTTGCATATTCAGAAAGCGGAAAATGGCTATTAATGCAACAACGTAGGACATCTAGCACGATCAAATTGTTGGATTTGATACAAATTACCATAGGGTATCCCTGTGTGTTTGTTATGAAGCAGCAATTTACGATTTGTCTGTCAACAGAAACCTGTTTTACGCAGGTTAAAACAAACTAACATCTTTTAAAACCTGATGTTCTGCAGCCGATAGTAACAGACCTGTTGGACCTATTCTTTGATACAAGAAGTGAGTGCGTCCATTTTCTACTTGTCCGTGCGTCGTTGGGTGACATTCGTGCGGCTATACCTGCGATGACGTCATAATTATTCAAGCACAATGGACGGGCTAGACAGAGTGTGTGGAGAGTAATTAGTTTTCCAAATTCTTCATCCCATGCCAAAAGAACAAACTGGACAAGAGTCACCAAACTGCAGATTCGCTTTATATTTACTGGTACTCGGACAGCTGGCCATCATTAGCCAGGATCAACCTGTGCACCAGTTATAACCACCGTCGAAATTTATGTGTACAAAACCGCACAGATGAACATATTGTAGTCTATGCAAGTGTTTTCTGAACTGCGGAATCTGAATTAAGTGCAGAACAATTTTTTTATTATTATAAAAGCACAGGTGAAGTTAAATTCTACCCGGTTAACAGAGCTTTGGTATAAACAAGCTTTTGATATAAACAACAGCTTTGGTACTTTTAGAGGTCGCTGTTGACGCAATATTCCACGGCACCTTGACAAATGTATAAAACGGTGCATTCTCTACTGTCCACGCCCTTAAACACATTTTGAAACTTCAGTTCACTTCAGCATTCCAAACTTTATGTTGGATGCAAAAGCCAGCAAGAGTAACCATAGCCTTGGTGTGTGTGGACTGTATAACAAAATATATGAACATATGCAGGCTATGAGAAAAATAAAGACTGGTTATCGCGGGCAGACAAATTCCTACAATCATTTGTTGAGAAGCGGGTGTCATAAGGCCTGCCTCTTAAAAGTATTTTATGTGCCCTGATCAGATATACATGGTCCGCGCTGACAATGTCTACCTATGAAATTAGCCACGAATATGCCCTCTCGTGCACAGGCTGAGATGGAAGGTATAGTTACTTATCGCAAACATGCAGACCATGTGTAATTCTGCTGTCAATACACTGTAACTGTGTGGTGTAGCATGTGTGTGACTGTGTGGTGTACTATATATAGTATATAGTATAGGATATAGCCTAGATCTGATATTTGTCTTGCTTTTTTAGTTGGCCGTTGCTCAGTGCCGTACTTAATGACTTTCGATATTCTAACTTACAGTGTCCATTTGACCGTGATCAAAATGGATTCTCCTGTCTAGATCTAGGCATGATGTAATTAGAAAATACGACCTATTCTGGAGCAGTGAAAATGTCTTGCGTTTCTGAGATGTCCCATGAAAGGTGCATTTTGCTGGCAAAACTTTATTCTATTCACAGGAAGGAGCTGCCTGAATAGATTGAAATTCCCATTCACTTTACCTGATAGCGATACTGAAGAGCTTCAGCGACGCACAAAAGAGTCCCAGCTATACGAGGCATTCCTCCGTGTAGAGGAGTTGTATCATATTCAACGAATTCAGGGCTCCCGGAAAATGTAATATGAATTTCACTGCGGCAGAGTCTGAATGCCTCTGTATGAACTGAAATCTTTATTCAGCTGAGAAATTTACAACATTCAAATCCTGGAACGCTTCAAAAGAGTATAGACTACACGAGATGATGTCCTGAGCAAGCCTGATCTGTCATGTCGCTTTACCGGCTGTCACACGGCTTCCCATACTACATCTAGACAAATGCAGCGGAAAATGGCGAAGGGCGTATTTTGCAAATTTTGTACAAAAGACGGTCTAAATTTAGGAATACCTACGACGGCTTTTAAAAAGAAACATTCATGAAGCCCTTTAAGGAGAATACATGAACATGTATATATGTAATCTTGTCGGCTTATCATGACCAGCTCACTGTTGTTTTCTGTAACGCAGTGGTATTTCATCTACTTCTCCAATAGATCAACACACTCATGATGTGACACCAAATCACCCGATATACAATAGATAAAACAGCCCTGATGTGATACCAAATCACCCGATAACTCATCAGATAAAACAGCTATGACATGAGACCAAACCCCTTAGTACTCAACAGATAAAACAGCCATGATGTGACACCTAATCACCCAATAGCTCAAAGGATAAAACAGCCATGATGTGACTCTAAATCACCCAATGGCTCAACAGATAAAACAGCCATGATGTGACACCAAATCACCCAATAGCTCAAAGGATAAAACAGTCATGATGTGACTCTAAATCACCCAATGGCTCAACAGATAAAACAGCCATAATGTGACATCAAATCACCCAATAGCTTAACATATAAAACAGCCATGATGTGACATCAAATCTCCCAATAGCTGAACAGATAAAGCAGCCATGATGTGACACTAAATCCTCCAATACTAAACAGATAAAACACCCATGATGCGACACTAAACCCTCCACTAACTCCAAACGTTTAACAGTTACATTTCATAATTCTTCACGAAGCACGAGAGAAATGGCCGATTATTAAGTAATAAAACTTTGTCATTCTCACTGTGACGATGAGGGTGCAAAATTCATACATCAGACCAGATCTGACATCTTTCCTCTTGACCTGTACTTTGCTAACTGGGAGACCAGGTTGACACATTTCTTCTTAGTCAGTACTTTCACGTCCTCTCTGTGCGCCACCAGGGTTAACACCTCTCATATAGACCAGTACACTGTTCACCTCTAAGTGCGACACAGGAACTGATACTTCTCCTCTTGGTCAGTACATTGGTGTCCTCTGAATGCGCACTAGAGCTAAAACCTCTCCGAATGACCATTACTTTTGTGTCCTCTTAGCATACGACACCAGACCGGACACGTCTTCGTGTGATCAATTATTTGGTGTCCTCTGAATGCGACACAACAGTTGACACCTCTCTTCATAACCAGCACATTTGTGTCTCTGGGTATGCGACACCAGACCTGATACCTCTCTCTATGATAAGCACTTTGGTGTCCTCAATCTGCGACACAATATCTGACACCTCTCTTCATGACCAGTATATTGTTATCCTCTAAACGACCAGAGCTGACACGTCTCCTCTTGGCCAGAACTTTCAGTGTTCTCCGAATGCAACACTACAGCTGACACTCTCCAGCACGTTGCTGTGCACTGAATGACGTTACATTATTTTCATATTTTTGTAGCAACAAAGCTCACCAAGTTACATATATCAGTCTGAAGGTAAAAAGGCGTATCCCGTGGATGTAATGTCTCATTGCGTTTGATTTTAAATCCGTTAATGTCTATTGCCTTTTAGGCTCTACTGAGAGGAGAGAGAAAAAATGACTTCATTAGTAAAAACCAATGATTACACCGCCGGCACTATTTAGTTGCATATACTTGTAGAAGCAATGTCTGGCTTCCTTATGCCTAGCATATACATGTTCATGCAATGTGTGGCGTTCTGATGTCTGGCATATACACGTACATGTAATGCGTGGCGTCGTTATGTCTAGCATATACACATACATGTGATGTGTGGCGTCCTTATGCCTAGCATATACATGTATATGCAATGTCTGGCGTCGTTATGTCTAGCATATACATGTACATGCAACGTGTGGCGTCCTTATGTCTAGCGTATACGTGTACATGGTATATGTGACGGTATTTATCAATCTAACATGTATATGCAGGCGTGAATAATATGTTTTTCCAATACTCAGTACTTTGTTAAGAGTGAATTTATACTGTTACCGCTAACAAAAGGACCCACCCAAATACAGGGTTAGATATATACAAGTGTTTACAGTTTATTCCACGTATAAATAACTGCTGAGGTAAAAACTTGTACATCTCATGAAGCCGAGGTGAATAAATCTCTCTAGGATATAAACGAGTTGAATAAATCTCTACCGATATCCGGTTGAGGCCTATTATTTTCTCTGGCCACATCGCTATACTTCAACCAGAATCATTACGGCCGCCATAGCCGTCTAAAATTCGAATTCAGTGTAACACAACAGTTCAAAAAATCAAAATGTATAAACATGTTACCAAAGATGATTAAAGAACGTTCATTAAGAGTTCAATTACACATTTAAACTAAAGAGAAAAGAAACATATATAAGCAGTGTAAAGCAAGTATGAAAATGCAAGCTGAACAAAACAAAAGCAAACAGAAAATAGAAAAAAATGTCACATACATAATGGCATGCAAAGCCACGTGTCTTAGAATCTTTATCCCGGTGGAAATCAACAGAGACTGTGGCAGAGATGTGACTGTTTTCATACCCTAAGTAAAAGTTGTTATATGACTGTTCTCATACCTGACAATAAATGTTGTAACATGACTGTTATAATACTGTACAATAAATGGTGTAACATAACTGTTATTATACTGTAAATAAATGGCAGGACATAGCTGCTATCATCCTCCACAATAAAGTTTGCTACACGATTGTTATCATACTCCACAATAAAATTTGTTACACGATTGTCATCATACTCCACAATAAAATTTGTTACACGATTGTCATCATACTCCACAATAAAATTTGTTACACGATTGTTATCATACTCCACAATAAAATTTGTTACACGATTGTTATCATACTCCACAATGAAAGTTGTTGCCTTACTATTTGCTTCTATGATGTATACATGAACTTCCGTCCTTGTGATGTAGTAGTAGCATATACAAAGCCGACCGCACTCAATGAACCCCACCTCCACCTACAATTTCTTAAATCTTCTATTTATTTTTCTAGAACTTTCCGCACCGTAACACCAACAGTCTTTTCTTCCATAACCTTTCAGAACATTCACCACACTACATTCAAGGAACGACCTCCTACTTATTATGTAATGAGGAGCTGCTCCTTACTACATACAAGGAAGGAGACCTAAAATAAACGATATGAAATTCGCTTCATCCAACTTTAAACACATTCCTTTGTCACCAATACAAAGGTCAACACGAGATAGGCAAGATGTACAATTGTGGTTTTGAATATTTGAGAGTTCTTCGTTAGACTGCCCCTGTGCGCAGGGGCAGATTTTAGACACACTTTTAGCAATGTTCAGTAACAAACTCCTTTTCAACTGAATGCGACTTGAGGGTAAACTGACGTGTCAACGGAAAGAAACAACCCTGTTGATAATTGAAGACATTGGGAGCTCGGGGCTTCACTGAAGAGTGTGGAGCAGACGACCACAGGGGCGGATATTGCTTTCATTCATGCATGTATGTATGTCATCAGGTTAATGGCCGATCGATTTGTATTACAACACCGGTCATTCCAAACTGGACCAAAAGAATCACAAGAAGTGGCCAAGCTTATCATGGATAAGTATGACAGAGGAAATCATGTCACAACAGTATTTTATAAACCCAGAGCTTTGTGCTTGATTTCCCCGTTCTGACAGAGGTCTTAACATGGTTTTACATTTTACGATGAGACAAATCAAATAGATTAGTAAATCTGCATTTCGACAACAAATCAAATAAGTTAACAATGATTCCTTGACGAGTGATACGTAGCTGCCACCAAACCGAGCGAGGACCGGCGCGCTATGGTCCTCATTTTGATCGCGTTATTGTTTTTGTTTCAACGCGCTAGAACTCGAGTTGTCTCTGGCCTGTACTGTACCATGTTTTCAAAATCCTTGTAAAAAATTGACTCCTGACACACATTTTACAGCGGCATTGATTCCTTTTGGGCAGCGGCCTTTACTTGAGGTTGGAGGCTCGATTTTCATGCATGAATTCGCTCTCGAATAAAAAAGCATTGAAACATGCCGCAATCTCATTTCCCAACATATTAGGCACAAAAATGTAACACCACCTACAACTGGGTGGTGCATGCGGATCTACCGCCACTGTGGCTGTCATCAGGCCTAAGCCTAGCAAGATCAATGGGGTATAAACTTCAATCCGATTGGGAGTCGTTGCAGGGATCGAAAAGGTATTTGTGTAAGTTTTCCCCACATATTCGGCACAAAAATGTAACAGCATCTACAAGTAAGTGTTAACTGGGTGGTGCATGGTGATCTACCGCCAATATGGCCGTCATCAGGCCTAAGCCCAGCATGGTCACTGAGATATAAACTACAATCCGACTGGGAGTCGTAGCAGGGATCGAATAGGTATATGCGTCTATATTTGTTGGAATAACTTCCAAAGTGCTATCGTCGGCTTTAATACCGTCGTTAATGTGAAAGTTTTCCTCCAAATCGTGTATATCGTGCCTGAGAGAATTCAGATGAGGGGAATCTTCGTCTGATTTAGAGAGCGGATCGAAATGAGCTGTTGTAGGACTACCCATGTCCTCAAATTGCTGTATGTCTACTCTCTACGTGCAAATATACGTAGTACAACACTTGTGCCCATATAAAGTGTCGAAACAGGCCATATACTTCATGTTTAGTGACAAAAAGGAATCTGTGAATTTACTGTTCTTCAATATGGTCCAAAAAGTCCACCGTTGTACGACCCTGAGACTCACTTAGTAAGACATATACTGTAATGTACAAAGAGTCGTGAAATACATATAGTGTTGTGTGGTGAGTGAAGTGAGCACAGGGCGTTACAATTGTAACGATGTACAACTGACACATTCTCTCGCCTCAAATGCGATGTCCACAAGGAAGCACATGTTTGTGGGGGACAGCATTTTCTAAATCTTCGCTCGTTTAGAGAAACGAAGCTTAAATTATATCTACACATAAATCAGTCAGCTTAAAAAATCACTGTTTTACTAAACCTATGTTTTGTCATTTTAAGAAGCCAATATCGGTTTTTTTGTGTTGGTAGCTATTGTTACGTGACCAGAAAGGGGAGGCAAGTTTATGTATGGTGTCAACACGTATCTATATTATAAACATATGGACCTCACTTGATATCAGGAACGGTAACTTTGATACGAGTGTGAAACTCAGTTCGGATGACGTATACTTTAAAGTACAATCTGAGTCGTGAACTACAGGTAGTGTTGTATGCTGAGTGAAGTGAGCGCAGAGCCCTACAGTTGTAGCAATGTGAAACTGACATAACTTTCTCTCTCTTCAGAACTTAACATGCGTTTTATCCAAGAGAATGACAGGTAGATGCCAACAATTTAATAGAAATACCTGGCGTTGTAAACATACCTCAAATTTAAGACACACACGCTGTCATCCATATATACCTGGTAATCCTATCCATTACATCGTCCGGGTTACCGAGTCTTGTAACTCTTCACATTTGTCGTGTATGTGTGCATACGCGTATGCTGGTTTTCACGTGACCGTTAAACAATTTTGCTGTTTATCCTAATTGTCTCCAATGTTACAGAACAAAGCCACGTCATATGGAGGTGTCCCATGGGACACAGGATATAATTTCTAACTTATGGGTTGAGATGGGGTGTTAAAACAAACAATGACCCAGAAGCGCCTAACCACTGTGGCCGCCGTGAGTTCCAGTCCACCTCACATTAGTGTCCTCTTCGGTCATATACGTTGGAAGGCCTGTCAGCCACCTGACTGCATGGTCGTGGGTTTCCCTGGTCTCTCCTCGGTTGCCTTCCACCATAATGCTGCATTGACGTCTAAGTGAAATATTGTTGAATGTGACGTAAAACACCAATGTAATAAGTAATTGGATACAACACATTTGGATAGTACCAAAAACTCTCAACATCTCACAAGTTCGTCTGCCTGCAGATTTGCACCTTTAATATAGTGATCTTCACCGAATTTCCCTATTTATCATTTGGATTTCTCCTCGACCGATGTCAACCACATCTTACCACCGTTTCTGTGATGTCTGTGACTGTCAGTCTAACATATGTGTTCGTTATCTGAAATTCTAAATTTTTTGGATTACAGCTTCATTTTCAAAGACTGTTTGGACTGTTTTCAATTCTTCCTTCCACATGAACAGCAAGTATTTATTTGAAAGAATACAAGAGTTCATGGGTAACGGAAAGTTTTCGGCGATAAAATAACAAGAATTTGGAGAACAGCATGGGACACATTTTGTCAAAGTTGAAATAAATAAGAGATACCGAAGAAGATGGCAATGAGAAAATATCTCAATTTATGTGTACAATAAATTATATATACAAAGGAAATTTTAAACTGCCCTTCTTGAAAGATTTCAGCTCGGATTTTGCAGAGTGTGTTTAATAACGTTTGACAACGCAAATGTCTTTCGGGGTCAACAAACACATTGGGGCCTTTCAGCAGAACAGCTACATACATTCTTACCTGTGTCTTTGTACAGCAATGTAAGGTGTTAAGGTTTCCATGTAACCTGAGTATGACAAAATTATTGTAACCAACTTATTTGTATTTGCCGTCATTTGTTCTGAGGCAATGATTCAATTCTGTGACAGAGGACTCTCATGCGTGTGACTTAAGAATTAACGTGCGGTGGAGAAAGTTTGTTCTCTCTCATAGGAATGTATGCGCACACGCGTTTAACTATCACATCCATTCTTGCCTTCTTACATCGGTATACATCAACATTTTGGTCTAGGTGTCTTTGATGATGTTTGGCAGACATTTGAATGCGTGGATTTTAAGCGGACGAGAGATGAATTCACTACTTTTCTTTCGTTGTTCTCCACGGAAACGGCGATAGAATGTACACATTTCTCCTTTATTACCATTTCTACTCCACATAGCCTTTACGTATACATGTATGTACTCTGTTTTGTATTTTGATTTTACACGAGATAAATTAATAGAAAGTGTCACAAAACTGCTGCCCTGATCTGCAGCGATTTTTTTCTGCCCGTTGTTAATCTCCATGTTCATCAATCAAAATAACAATCACACAATCAAGCGATCAACCATCTGATTAAGAAACAAATCTGCCAACATCTACTTAAGTTAAGGGCCAAGTGCATCTTCTGTGTCATTATTTGTTATCTAATTAAATCGCACAGTAAACATCTTGATCAGGCCGTCATACGTTATGAATAAGGGAGACACATAAGGGATATTCACACACAGAAATCAGTCGAGACAGGTGTTCGTGAGTGCGACCCAGTCACAACTTCACGGCTGTTTCACCTGTGCATATACCACCGAGTTAACTAAACGGTGTGTGGATTTGTTGTTTGTTGTGTTTTCTTACCATTGAATTCCTGGTCCAAGTAATACTTTATGTAATTAATCGCCGATGAGTAGATTTGTGTTTGTCTGACGCGTAAACTTGTTCTCCTGTAAAGTACATGTACACCACTGAGTGCAAATATGTTTACATGTGAAGACTTTGTAGTCTTCAAATGCTATGTGCTGACAGTCTAAATGAATAATGTATCGTCCAGTGACGCTCTTAGATGAGTTTTGTGGCAGACAGTATCACAGAAGAAGCCTTATTGAGTGCATGTCTGTTTGTGTTTTTTTTTCTTTGTTTGTTTGTTTGTTTCATTGGTTGACTCGTACATTATGGCATGTACGAATAGGTGTTTTTGCATTGAAAGATGACTTCTATGATTGTTTGCCTGTAAAATAATTATTAAAACCATTGCCGATAAAAGTAATGTTACTTGAAGCCATCTTTATCGCTGTTATTTTTCTTTTCTTTTTATCCTTGTAGTAAATCTATTGTGGATGCCACGCAAGTTGTACCTGTTGAGTATAACTTCAACGATGAATAAATGTCTAAATCTACAGAGCATACACCTGTTTACTGTGTGGTAGATACATCCATGCTATATCTATCTATTTCAGAGATAAAGAAATACGAATAAAATACTGAGCACCTGATGTCATTAAACGTGTACTAATCTAATGTAGGCTGTGCCGTTTCTGATCATTAGAGGGGTAAAAATTCGCCGTGCTAAAATCTAACGGTCAAGTAGCTCTAAATTTGCTGAATGTCTGTTAATAGAATGGTGTATACGATTTGCGTGTAATGCTGGCAATTTGATGTCTGACTCGGACAGCACTAGAAACCGTGCCATACGCCCTAAAAACGGCAATACCGTTATTTAATACAAGGTTATAATGATGTATTCAAAACATGTGTTTTCACCAAAGTACGCAGTGTCATTTGCGATCATCAGGTAAACACACCATAATGTCACCTGTCTCCTAGCATCGTGGGAGGTGTACTGATGGAGTGGTTTTCAGAGTTAACATGTATTGTCGGCAATTTTCTATAAGTCAATGGTTCCAAACGTGGTTAAGTTGTGAAGCTTAAGGAATGGAGAAAACCCGAGCCTCCGGAGTAAACCACCGGCCTTTGGCGAGTAACTCACGCCGTGGTCCCAGTAACAGTGGAAAAAGGATAAAACAATGAAATTTAATCTGGCGGCTGGGAATGAACTTACCTCGTGTGCGTCCAAGCCATAGTATGTACGTATGTGGGCAAGTAGGTATTTAGGGAAGCTTGGGCTTACACTGAATTCAACAATTTTTCAGTTATAATACGAAGGGAATTCCTTGCAATATACACCTCAAAGTCCTGCCGCAAATGGAACACCATGCCGAAGACTCCAAATATGACACCCCAGCCTATCACAATATACTGAGGCCATGCCGATTAGTCCTGTTTCCTTGCTCTAGCTTCTCAGTGCGGTGCACCAAGTGAGGCAGAAACAAATACCATTTGTAAAGTCTTTGGTGTGATGTGACCCAGGATGGATTCCGGGTCACCCGACCCCTGAGCGGACGTTATAACCATTAGGCCATCGAGACGATTTCATAGCCATAGTAAGATGAGCACATTAACAGTTAGGCCAGAGCACGCCTCTCTCATACAGGAAAATTTGGACTCCTTACACGGAATAACAACAGCAGATGACCCGACCAAACGTTCGTGATACAGTTCATGTAATGCGAAACCCCGAGAATTTACTTCAAAATGGTAGGACTGACATGTGAACATAAGACTATCTAATAATCGTAAATCGCGTTCTGATGTGTGATTTCTGCTTACCTGAATTTTACGCCACGTCAAAACAAGCAAACAAACATCATTTAAGAAGACTAGTCGTCGTTTATTTTCCAATTCCCAAAGTAATAAGAAGGCAGCCATGTTTTATTTCAGACACTGATCATACTAGACATTGAGTGACAGCTTGAGTACTGGACAAAATAGTACAAACCTTGACAAGACAATTTACATAAAACAATGGGTGAGCTATAAAGAGAGAACATGTTATGATAATGTGGTACATAATAGGATAGAAAGCTACAGGTACGAACCTTGATAAAGACAATTTGCAATAGGAGAGATGTGAAGACAGTAAATATGACGATAATATGACAGACAGGTGCCTAGAAAACTAAAGAAACAATTACGGCTTTATTCCTGTGGAATCTATTAATTTGCTGGCCGTTATTATATAGGCCTGATGTAGACGAGATCGTTCGAGGAACAACGGGGCACGCATAAACAACAACACTGTCTGTCCCTATTTTTCCATCTGTATAGTAAAATAATCAATAAAGATACATGTAAACTGCTTTCGTACTTTAACAATACTCCACCCTCTACAAGGCCGACCTGAAGCTCACTTTGTTTGCTTCCAGGGGTTAACATGGGTTATTCCCCCTGAATCAACTTACTCTACCCGTGCGTGAAAAGAACAAGTGGGGTGAACTAGAGGAAAAATGCATCTTCCTGTTATAGGTGGAGATAACAACCAAAAATACGAAGAAGCAACCTATATACAACAATAATCAAACACTTGCCTGAAAGCATGTAAACACTCCGAATACGTCACTCTTCCATTTCTGGATACGTCCATTTCTGTCGTCCGCTACTTTACTGTGGGGCAATTGCTAAAAATTCGCCTTCAGAGATATTAAATCTTTCCGGCAGGTTAGAGCGCATTGATCCCTTATATAAGCAACTGAAAATTTTGGATATTTTTAAGCTAGGCGAATTTGCGTTTATCACCTGTTCACTTAAATTTATTCACCATCGGGAATAACTTCCTCTCAATTTTAGCATTCTGCACGACAGTCTGATATACACAATTAACCAACTATGACTCTATACAGCAATCTTTACATACCAGTTATCGCTGCATATCATCACACCCCATACATTAAAAATCAAATGTCTACGACAGTAGAACAAATTATCGTTGTACCTCAAATCTAGAGGGTTATCTACTATTAACTAAACTGATTCCTGCGTCTTGGCACACGTCATTCTTCATGAAAAATAAAAAGGTTAAGAACATACCTGTACATCAGAGGTACGAATACATGTATGTACACAAGGACATTTGCAATAACTCATCAAGACATATTGATTAACATGTGCAGTTAAAAATTAAAAATACAGGATATTTTATGTGTACTCCAACTCAAAAATTAGCACTAAAACAGAAAACAACAAGCATAAAATGAATGATATCATTGGCGTATCATAGATTGTGTTGTCATGGTCATTGGATAACATCCGGTTACGCCACACTATTACACTACAGCACAATGTCACGTGCTGACGGCTGTTACATATATGGACAGTCACTGTGGCACAGATGGGGTTTTTTTGATTTGTTTCTTTACTTTTTCACTTCAAAAGCCAATGGGCTGAAACCAAATTACAGACCTAAAAGAACTATATGTATAATAACTTATACTAAGTAAACCAGTACTGCTAAAATTAAGTGCACTTAGCATCTATCTTCTTGAATTCGCCAATGTTGGTAGCAATTATTTGTCTGAACTCAGTGTTGTTAGCATATATCTTCTTGAATTTAGAGCTGCTGGCATCTATTTCCTTTCATTTAGCACCACTACAAGTATATACAATGACGGGTAGGCTTGTGATTGACACTGAGTAATAGCTGTACACGACACAAATGTTATATAAGGTCATTTCTTTTTGCCTTTACATATTACTTTACTCAAAATAACCACAATCAAATTCAAGTACAAAAAACGTTACCTGGCATATGTACACACATCAATACAGAAAAATCTGAGAAATATTTTCAACTTGTCTTTTTCAGTATCATAGACTGTACTTCTAAAGGGACGACCACACTACATATTATGGTAAATTCGACCTTGATCTTTACAGTCACCTTTGTCCTCGTCTACTGCAGCCGATGTTACTGGGAATCCACGGCCGGGTGGACGCTCGGACACTTGACCACCTGCCAAACCTTGTGCCCGGTCGTCCAACATCTTCAACACTTGAGAGGCAATCTCCGTCGCCGATGCGCGGATGAGATCAGCAGTTAGAATAGACGAAGGAAGAGATGACTGCATAGCGACGTCGACTGACGATGCCAGAGAACGAGGCGGATAGGTCAAGTCCACGTGTCCCGGGTTTTCATTCGCTGATAAACAGGTGCGATCAGGCGTTCTGTTGGATGTAGCTAGGGGCGAGGATACAGTGCTACCATGACCACTGACCGGAGGTGCCGGAGAACGCCGTGGTCTTGTCATCTCGACACGGCTCGGCTTGTCCGTCGCTGGAGCACACATGTAGGTACTGGTTCCGCGTAAAGCACCCGGGGGCTGAAGAGCGTTATCACTCGAGGTTGTCAGGGAACGTGAAACGTCAGGCTGACTGTCTTCCTTCGGTACGCTTGATTTCGTGCCCGGGGATTCGGCCACTACCGTATGGACAGTCTTCTTACAGGGCAGAGCTGATGGTGACAGGAAACGGAGAAATAGTCGTATTATGGGAGAAGTTGCTGTAAGATGTTTGCTTTCACTGGCACAAGATCCATGTGTTCCAAACGCATAGTATTTAATGCATAGTATTTAATGATGGCCAATGCAAACAGATGTAGAGACAGTTCCGCACGTGCAGGCTGCGGAAGTTTTTCGCGCATTCTCAGTAATACCTTCATACCAAAAGCCACATAAACTGACAGTTTGCACTTGGAGGTCATGCGCACAAGGTTAGTGCAATTTCATGACCAGTGATAGTATACTAGTCGGAGGGAGACTCGAACCCACGACTTTAGGGCGTCTGGACCCTTAATTTCACCGACTGGGCTATCAACTGAACGATTTTGTTGGAGACCACATAATGCAGTGTATAAACCATTTCCACGACACATAAAACCTTCATTGCTTTAAAAAATATATCAGGGAATTCCTCAGTATATATATTGCGTTTTATTAAATTTAAAATTCAGTTGACTTCCGATCCACTTAGTAATCAATCGTGTGACCTCAGCTCACGACGTCTATCTGATGGATTCGAACGTTAAATATACCAAAACTCTCAGTTAATAACCCGAGGTTTAATGAAGTGCAAAACGGCCTAACTTACGTGGGTCTTCAGCTGACAAGCCGCCGATGTCTTCATACTCTGCAAAACAATGTTTTTTTGTTGTTGTTTTTTTCAAAATTTATTGTTTTTCAAAATTACTGAAACTTGTTGAAAAATGTGTGGATTTCTCCATCCTGTAAATTGAATACACCAATGATTATTGACAAACAGTTATAAAACAGCATTTTGCTTTGGAAGTGAACATTACTGCAGACATAATGGTAACATTAAGATCACCTATATGCGTACCCAGAATGACATCAGGCTTTATTGTATTATAATAACACAACAGGTGTATGGTCATTTATTTGAACGACTGCTGACCAGCCAAACCAATCGGTTAGTCACGTCGTAATATATAATATATCTCGAAAATTTATATGCATGTGCCGTGCACAAATCGTCTGTCACACTGGTAGACTATTTTTGAGATATTCAGAGCATCAATTAATTTTGAAGTCAGAAATTTAGCACCTTGCAAACTCTTAAACAGTTATACGATACAACATCCATAAGCCTTACCGTGCTCCTTCACACTTGCACGTGGCACCCATTCCGCCGCCTCATTTTCAAACATGACCGTTTTAGGCACTGTGTTATCTAGAGTTGTGTCCTGCAGAAGGGTGGTTTTAACCAGGGTCTGCTCAGAAACAGCCAGGTCTGGTGAGTCAGTCTTCAGCGATGCTTTCTTGTGCACGACATTTCCTGAAATGACCTTTTCTGGTGTGTCATCTTTGTATTCAACCCTTTTCTCCGTGCCCTTTTCTGGCGAGACCTTCTTTAGGCAAGTCTTCACTGGGATGTTTTTCCCAGGTGTGTGCATTTTGGGAACAACAATTCCTGGCATGACGTTTCCTTTCTTGGCCTCTCTTGGCACGACCCTCTGTGACACTACATTCCCAATCGTCGAAGAAGCCTCTCTGTCCTTGGAGCAAATTTCTGTGACATTGTATTATGGCATTTATTCCCAGCTGTATTGAAAACTTACGGCACAACATCAGTAAAATCATGCAGTATCCCCTGTGTAGATATATATGTGTTAATTATCAATACACGCCAGGATACTAATGATAAAGAATCAGCTGTATTGTCAGTATTTCCAGTGTTGAATAGTTAACGGTGCAAAATGATCTTTTGGCTAAGAGAGATAGGTTGGACCTAAAAGCCGATCACCGTAGTCGTCACTACGCAGCTCCTTGCATGGATATTTAGGTCATGTCTAGCGTTGGCAAGATGTTTTCGGTCCGATATTTTCATATCGTCCTTTTCTGACAGATGGTATCGCTTAAGTAAACGAAATTGACCCTTTCATCTGAAGCCATTTATATGGAATTTAAAACACCATACTTGTTTCTCACATTTTATCACGGAACACGCAGTGTCCGACAATAGCATCAGGCATATGACATCTGATTTAGAGCTACAGCTTAAAACATATCTTCATTAGTCCTGTCCACACAATAACTCACGAGACTTCACTTTAGGTACAGAGTACAGCGGTTATTCTTAAATGTCGGGGCTCGAAAAGCAGATGACTCGCATCGTGATCATGGAGGGACCAGATTATTCATTAGTTGTAAAATATGTAGCATTACGATTGCAAGCAATTGACATATTTATCAGCTACACACATGAAAACATCAACATATAGCACAAAAATACATATACCTTATGAATTTCACTCTGTTCTTTCCGTTAATTAATAAAGATACTGGCTAGAGGTTTAGCAACACCAGCCTTACCACGCTCTTTTACTCTGGCGCCGCATATCTCAACTCTGGTAGTTTTTAATACGATATTCTCTGAATCTGCCTTTTTGGGTTTCGGCTTTTTCGGCATGGCGGGTTTTGGTACTGTTTTCCCTGGTGTGGCCTTTTTAATCCCGTGCATGTCTGGAATGGTCGCTCTTTCCCTGTCGCCTCCGGGCATAAGGGCAGTCCGTCCATCTTTGGAGGCAGTCCCTGTAATATTGGACGACCACACTTATTCTCATGCTTTTCTAACAAACGCAAAACACGGGAAACACGGGGTCAGTGAAATCACGAGCTTGTTACAAAGCTGCATTTGGAAACAAGGCTGTACTTCTGCTAGGCTATTCTCACCTTCCCACGCAAAGCAATTGGCAATTGTGCTCAACAGACATCTGCTCCCACGTACAAATAGGGCATGATTAGCCACGTACGCACTTGTAGCTGGAAACATTAATGTCAGACAGACTGTACATTTCTGATAACTTCATCTTTATTGTAAATCAGTCATGCCGGTGAATATGAAAATTATCGTTGGCTCAAATACCCAATTGAGTTAATTTTCTAATACATGTAAGTATGTACCACTTACTTGCGCCTTCGGGTAGGACGTCGTCGGGCTCCTCATACACTATAAAACAGCACAATGATACATTCTGCAGTGTCCATGACATATAGTGAGGATTTCCCAGTATTAACATTAACATTAATAGTTGCCGCCCACATTCGTCTTCTCTCAGCATCTCGTATTATTCTATTCCCACAGGTACAAGTCTCTCCTAGGCGTTACTCGGAATAAACTATACCAAAAATCTATGCGTGTTGAAATAATTGGAGTACATTGACATAATGCATTTTCATACACACATTTCCGAAGACAGGCAAAAGTTTTATTGTGGATGGCGGAAACACGCATTCCTCAAACATAAGGGACAAATTACCATGCCAAGAGAATCTAGCGGATAATATGTGGAGCTATAAGTATCAGGTGATAACAGAGCAGATCATTTGATATGGTCGTATACAGTGAGTATAAAGGAACGCAGTGTATAAGGCTTTTCTTTTTCTCACTTGCACCCAACATTTCGTGATGCATGCAGTAATTTGCCACGTGCACGTATCATTTTTTCACCATCCCCACGCCAACAGTATGATTTGCGCGTGCATGCGATCCAGGGCATATGACATTTTGATTTGGTTGGTGAGAGGACGATATCGTCATCCATAGAAAACCCTTAGGAGACATTGTTGCGCAAAATTAGGATTTGTAAAGAAATTATGATTGCGATGTCTTAACGAAGTTCTGATGTTCGGTCATCAATTAAATCAGTCTTCTTGAAATATAAAATATGCATTGCGCATGTAGCGAGTGCCAGCCCGGAGAATTCCCGCCGTTATTCGAATTCGACGAAAGAACGGCTGATCATTTTGCCTCATTAATATTCAAAAGAAAGAAAATTTGCGGGCGATCGGAATCAGTGGATATTGGCTACATGAATTCGGATAATTTCGAATTTTAATACACATAGATACATGTTGAATATAGCCACTTAAACAATATTGAGTAAAGGTTCCCAATAATCTTTTCATTAAACTACATCAGAAACGTATGTCCGTTCGACGTTTAACGCCGCCACAACAACAACAACATTTGCACCCACCTACCAAGCAGTAGCTTTGCGACAACTGGGCAGCAATTAGAACTCTAGACTTGCTTATCAACCTGCACAGCTCACTGTTACGCCTCTTTTTGGCCTATCCTGTTACGAGAGATTCGTAAGTACTTTTTTACAGGTGTCGTCAGCCACGTTTGTTTACATACGAAGTTTACCGACTGTTGTGCGCGAGCTCCATTTCCACTGAATTGTCAACCCTCATATAAATATTTTGGCGGAATTTTGAGTTATCAGGTTTTTTTTGTTATTTTTAGACATTCACTTAGCGTACAATGCTGGTGGTGGGATTAAAGTCAAGCTTGCAGCTTTTACTTGAAAAATTGATTGAAAATTTTCGAATACTTATATTATTCTGTAATAAGGCAAAAATACCTACTATTTGGACGACCATGTCACTTGCATGATAACATGCAACAACCATGTTACACTTATGGTTACTAAAAGCCCTCCACGTCAACTGCAGTTACACATCTTACCATGTTCCTCTGCATCGGCGCAAGCAATCCCACTTCCAGGGATCTCTGCCCTATCGGAGCAGGTGACCTCTGGAATGTTGATCCCTGGTATGGTACCCTCTGGCATGGCGGTCTTTGACATGTCGGTGATTGATATGATATCCTCTGCCATGCTGGTCTCTGGGATGGTAACTTCTTCCATGTCGCTCTCTGTCATGAGTCTTCCCGACGCGGCGGCACCTGGCATAAAGGTTACTGGTGAGAATTGTTTTGTTACGGTTATTTGGGGAAAGTATCTTCATCATGGGAGCTGGTTACTGTAAATAACAGTTTGTCATGTAGATTTTTCTTTATTTCGTCGAGATGGGTGGATCGGTTATGTTAATTATATAATGATACCATTATTTGTATTTAGGTTCAGAACTTTCAATGACATTATTTAACTTTTGAGACATTTTTTTCTCTTGACCGAAAAGAGATGTGTTCTTGAATTGAGATCTCGCCAAAGTGGCGGGATTTGTCTAAATTCCTAAACTAAAAGTTATTGTTGTCACAAAAAATATTTCACATCGTCAAAATTTGTATAAAATCAAATCGCATTATTATCGCTAGCCAAAATGTTCGGCTTGCAACTGCTTCCTTGCTCGTGAATGGTACCTTCTCTCACCACTGTTGTCGTGAGTGCGTCGAGCTTACATCGTGTTAAACTTCAACCACAAGGTCATTTCTCTGTGAAAGTGTTTTAAAGAAAACATGGTCGCCCAAAATTTGGATTTTAAGCGAATTGTGATGGCTGGATCTTAACGAAGAAAAATACCTAATACTCATGTCATTCTGTAATAACATTAAAATATCTAATATTTGGGCTACCACGTTCATTCAGATGTTTTCGGGGAACATTTTGATGTCGACAGACAGAATCTTTTTTCACATGTTTGACAGTGTCTGCTTATTACGACTATAGCTTAAGTATTTGTGTTTTTCAATTTATCCTTATTTTAATTTTTTATCAATTAAACAGGTGGATACAGCACAGGTATATTTATACACCACAACCGATAAAACTTCATTTCCGATTAAATAAAAGACAAAATGAATGCACATGAGTTTTATGACAGCAGTCCAGAATTAACGTATAATTAGTCCACCTCTTACCATCTGTGATTTCTGGTATGGTCCTTAATTCAACAGACACTGCTTCACCCGTACGTATGCCTGTCATGAGTAAAAAATACAGATGTCATTATACTTTGCTAAGAGCGTCCTAGAAATTTTTCACCAAAGTGGTTTAAATAAAAAATCCATCGCAATTAGTCCTACTGGTATTGTCTACTGTTCATTTAAATGATAATGCTGAATTTATAAATTTGTCCTGTTCAGTTAGCTCCACAAGTTCTACACAGTTCCTTATGACGCGAACAGTGAGTTCTCGAACTTCGTCCATCGTGTTAAGCTGAAGCACATAGCCAATTCTCTGCGAAACTGTTTTAAAGGAAACATGGTATCCCAAAATTTTGATTTTTAAATCAATCCTCATTGTGACATCTTAGCGAAGTTTTGAAGCTCGTTCATTAACTAAATCAATCACGTTGAAATAAAAAATGTTCACTGTGTATGCCACTGGTACGAGCCCGGTTCTGCTATTATTCGAATTCAACACAAAGAGGGCGGGCTATGTTCGACGCTGTATCACAGCCACAACAACATTTGCACCCACCTATCAAATGCTGTAGTTGTGCAACAACTGACCACCAACTGCAACACTAGACTTGCTTCTCAACCTGCTGAACTATCCTCGACGCCTCATTTTGGGCGATGCTGTTACGAACGAGTCGTAAGTCCTTTTCTTAGGCGTGTCAGTTGCACGTTTGTGTACATATGAAGTTTACTGAGGGCTGTGCGCATGCTCCAGTTCCACTAAACTGACAGCCCCTCGTTTGAATATTTCAATATTCTGGTAGACCTATTAGTTTCCATTTTGTTTGTTTGTTGTTTTAGGCATTTACTTAAGGTACAATGTTAGGAATGGGATGAAAGAAAAGCTTCTAAGTTTTCCTCCTTCAGAAAAATACCTAATACTCATGTCATTCTCTAATAACGCTAAAATATCTAATATTAGGGAGAACATGACCCTTTAAAAGTGTTGGGGGAACATTTTGATGTCGACAGACATAATCTTTTTTTTAGCGTGTTCGACACTGGTAATGTCTGCTTATCATGATTGTAACTTAAGCATTTGTTTTCCTCAATTTAGCCTTATTTTATTTATTTATTTTTTATCAATTAAAGCGGTGGAGTCTTACAGCACAAATATATTTATACATCATAACCGATAAAACTCCATTTCCAATTTACAGTAAAGAGGAAATGAATGAAATGATTTATTTACTTACTTATTTGATTAATGTTTTACGCCGTACTCAAGAATATTTCACTTGTACGACGGAAGCCAGCTTTATGGTGGGAGAAAACCCGGCAGAGCCCGGCGGAAACCCAAGACCATCCGCATGTTGCTGGCAGACCTTCCCACGTACGGCCGGAGAGGAAGCCAACATTGACTGGACCGGAACTCACAGCGGCCGCATTGGTGCGAGGCTTTCTGGGTCATTGCACTGCGATAGGGCGCTAACCGACTGAGCCACGAAAATGAAAATGCGTTTTGTGACAGTACTCCAGAGTTAAGGTGCAATTAGCCGACCTCTTACCATCTGTGTTTTCTGGTGTGGTCCTTAATTCAAAAGACACCGCTTCACCCGTACCTATTCCTGTCAATAATAAAAATAGATGTCGTTACGCTAAGAGCGTCCTAGAGATTTTAACCAAAGTGGTTTTAATAAGAAATCTTTCGCAGCTAGTCATACTTGTCTTGCCTACTGTTCATTTAAATTATAATGCTGAATATATCAATTTGTTCTGTTCAGTTAGCGGCTTATGATGTACACAGTCCCTTATGAAGCCACGCAAACAGGAAAAAGATATTAATCGCATATTTTGTGAAGAATCGCCAGGTACACTCATACACAAGTATCGCCAGGTATAAAAAAAGCTCAAGAATCGCCAGGTACAATATTGCCATGACCAGATTTTTACCAGTAACATAGCACACGGTAAACAACTCCTCGTCATTTTCTAATGGTGGAAAAGACATCGTCTCTTTAGTTAGTTCGCTTAGTTAATATTATAGCATAGTTTAGGTATGCCGGGCTTTCACAGGGTTAGGTGGCCCTTTCTTACCTCGAAGGTTTACCTTTGACCGTATGTAAAATGCTGTGGAAATCAGTATAACCACAAGAAGAAGCACACCTAGAGCAGCCCACAGTAACAACTCACGGAAGGAAACGCCATTTTCTGCATTAAAACAGGTGACTTTTAAGTCAAGTACATGAACATGTCTATACGGTATTTAATTAAAATGTCTTGTTAATTTTGACTTAACTGCGACGGATTGAGACCTAGCAATGTATGAGAACAGGAAAGCATGTATTTATAAGTAGATGTAATCACAGTAAATCTATATAATCACCACAAAAAAAGCTAGTCATTGCTTATTGCCTTGGTGCTATTTTGAGCATTTATAACAAGTATTTTGCAATTACCTGCAAGTTTTATGGCAAAGCAACATCACCTTGGTGGATTGAATTGCATTTCACTATGTCTCAATGAACACATGTCCGTCAAGATATTTTACTTTCTCTCAGGTTTTTTTGTTTTGATGTGTTTTACCAATAAATACCAAAGGACGGAAAGTAAATTTAAGGAAAATTAAGACCAGTATTACCCAATTATTCTACCATGGATAATCTCTTCACTCTTCAATGGTGAAGTATATGACACATTTGGTAACATAAAAGAAAACCACCTATCGCTGGTGTATGGCGCTCTTAAGGGACAGGGCATGGCTTTATGGTTTTGTACAGGTAACGAGATCATGATGTACCGATATTGGTAAAATGGTTACGACTGACGTCACGACTGGAATATAACGTAACCGCAACGGCCATGCTTACAGGCAGCTTAAAAGCAATCCTATCTGCGATCAGGTTTGATGACGATCGGTTAAAAATACCCAAGGTTACATGTGCGTTGGAATAAATTTCAGCCTGGGACAAGCCAAGATGGATGCAATATTTATATCGTTTTACGTACACAGCTGAAATGGAATGCCACCAGCTCTCTATTTATGCCATGTATCATTGCGATAACTTGAAGGCAGCCGGTCACGGCGTGAACAAATTGTTGTGCGGACAACGATTAAAGAAGCAAAATAGAATAAAAGAAGTAGCCATAGTTTGTTTTGCACATCTTAGGAAATCAATCCCAGCCCTGCTTCCGTCTGTCATACGATTTTTCAGGTTTAAAGATACGTTCAAGCATCAATGGACTTCAATGTCACCTGACTGCGGCGTTGTAGCCTTGACGTCACAGCCTTGTGCTTGATCTTGGATGACCTATTAAACCGTAACTCACACAAGGCAAAGATGAAGGGAATTTGCACGGTATATGTTTGGCCTGACACGCTGAGTATCATTACATATGATATGTCTATGCAATGATATAAAGAAAATGCTTATACTACAACAAATACCGGCTTAAGCAATAAATTAATTAAGCAAATTAATTGAAGTAAAATGTTTATTGTATTTACATGAAGTAATGTAGGTATATGAGTAATATCTAACAATGATTACAGTGCACTTGTTTAGGTAACGGCTTGATTTTCTTTAAAAGAAAAGAACACATTTATACAACCTATACCTAAAAAGAAAGAAAAAAAGCCTCAATTTTCTGGAGGTAGTGCTTGTTATTTGAGTATTTAATCGTTAAACATTCAAGACAGAAGCCCTTTTAAGCCGCCATTTTAACAGATTCCTTACGTCACTGTGCTTAGCTTTGCAAAGTAGCCCTTCTGCCTTTGAAGGTATAAAAAAAATAATGTAGGTGACGTAATAGGGGGCTACAGTGGGGGCCCCAGCTCTAGTTTTGATTATAGTGAATGTAACTTCGGCTTACAAGGCTACCAGGTTGAATCGCAGAGAAGTGAGGCTGAGAACAGTAGTTCGACCAACAATACATCAAGCTCAAGTGAGTGCGAACCGGGATTTCTGGCTTTGACATGGGCAATGTGAAAGGACAGGTTGCGCTCCCTGCATTCAGGACATCGCAATACAGACACATTTTGGCAGCTTTCAGCCACGCATACAGGCATGATGTGGCACTCTAGTACATCTCAAACTCTTCATTTTTAGAGTTGGCCTTAACAGAACTTAAAATTCACGATCATCACGATGTACGAACATATTTAGCTGAGACTGGAAATGCACGTTAATTAAATGGTAGGAGTAAAACCTTAAGGACAGTGACGTCACAATGAATATTCAATTGTACAAGCCTAAAACATGGCGGGACTTTCTATATCCCCCGAATAGGTGGATTTTGTAAAAAAAATGAACATGTGTAAAACAGATTGTCTCTTTTACGAAACCTTTAAAAAATGTAAAAAAAAATTGTATTCCGTACAGTTTGTATAGCTCTTTCATTTAAGGTGTAGGTTGTATAAATGTGTTCTTTTCTTTCAAACCCATATTAATAGCACATTTTTGGAAAGAATAATAATAATTCCGAGTCATGATTTTGTTAGACACGTTTATAGTCGGCTGTAAAGAGTCATGGGGTTTTACAAAATTTCCGATAGAAATTGGGCCATTTCTTGGTGAAATAATCAGTTTTCTAAAGTAATGAACCTTACCTTTAATCTTGCCGAGGGTCAGGTTGATGTGTGCCGTGTCTTGTCCTTCAGAGTTGACAGCGACACAGGTGTACGTCCCTGTGCTGAACTGACTCAGACTGGCAATTCGAAAATCTCTTTTAGCAGCAAAATTGTCGCCAAACTGGGTTGAACTGTTACTGGCGTTGTTGTTGTCATTCACTTCTGTATTGATATCTGCTCTGTTGTTGACGTCTTTTCCAAAGGTGATGTTGCCATCAAAAATCCAAGTAATTATGGGGCTTGGGAAGCCTTCAGCCAAACATGTTAGGGTGACTTCATCTCCGAGAGAATACTCAGCTGGGGTGACGCGGATCTGAACGGTCGGCTTACCTACAGCATTGATAATGATATTGTGATGGGTATGACGCCAGAATTCTTTACACTACTGAATTTGGTCAGACGATAATCCTATTAGAGAGAATGACTGACAGTAACACTCTGAATAAATGATTTGGAGAAGAGCCTGGCTGGCTCTGGGATTACAGACAGCAATAAACTTGGCGAAGTAATGGTTACATTCAGTAATGTACATGACCGAATATTTAACATTAGGATGAATTCTTAAAAAACGCAATGAACGCAAAGTAGATAACATATTGGGTTTTCTCACGTGATAAGGAAATGGAAATAGTGGTATATATTAGGCTTGTTCTGGACCACTTTTTCTAAGAGGTAGCTGGGAACGTTCTGTAAAGAAATAAAAGCCTAATTCACCACCTCCCTCTCATCCCGTTGAGGGACAATGAGTATCGCTTAGAAATTGACAAGAATCGTCCGAACAGAAACACCTCTTCGAAGCGAGCTGATAGGTGGGAGAGACCAAGCAGTTATCCAACCGCCAAATAAGCCAACCTATACCGAGAAGGAATTTCCTGCCCAACACCAATGTCACAAACAACCTCGTGATCAACGTCTTCGGTTAGGACACAGAAGCGATCGTCCACGGAGTCAGGAGACAGTTTGTGAATATCCCTCCGATTAACTTGTAACTGATAGAGAAGGCGGTTAAGTTTCACTACACCTGGTTGAAAGATCTCTCTTTCCACAGAATCAGATTAACAGGGCAAAGTACTTTTGCGAGCGCTGTCTCCAAGGTGGCCTCAAAGGGACCTCCTGAAAAGCCATAAGCGAGAATGCCAAGAGATAGGGGAGATGAACAGACCAAACCACCGGTCATATACAGAAGAAGCAATGCAGCAGAGCATTTCATCAAAGCTCTCCTGAAGGAGGGGCGGAAGATCACGAGAGTGCTGGCCAACCACAAGACCATGGACATGACGCAAGGAGACTGAGGACATAGAACACAGCCACGGATGTCACGTATGTAAAAAGCCACCACTTGGTGACAGTGATCGGTATAACTGCTACATCACTGGGAAATACCGCGGCGCTGCCCACAATGCCTGTAACTTGAGGCATCGCCTGAACCCTCAAATCCAAACCACACCTGTAGTCTTCCATAACCTGGGAGGTTACGACTGCATCTACTGATTTACGGCATCTCGAGGGTAAAAGGTAAGGTCTCGTGTTTTCCCAATAACACCCAGAAGTACATCTCCTCTCTAGGACAGCTCAGGCTCAGCGACAGCGCTCCCTTTTTGTTAGCCTCTCTTGATAAGCTGGTGACAGGCAATCAGCCCAAGGTTTTCCAAACGTTGCATCAGCCGAGTAAAGAAAGACGAGAGCCCTTGATGCGTACGGGTACCTACCCATGCGAATAAATAGACTCCTGGAAGGGGTTCACCGAATCACGGCTACCACGTAAAGAAGACTTCTGTAGCAATCTCACCGATGAGCACATCAGTGAAAAACATTAAACCCAGGCGAATGGGGTCTGGAAAGCCCTTGAGTAATTCTATAACTCATAAAAGATAAAGACTTACATCCTGAGACAACATTTAATGCTGAACCATGAGCCAGTCACTACCAACAGGAGGCTTTCAGTGGATCAGTGCACTAGAACTGCGCAGGCTTGAGTCACAAATAGCAAAACAGCCGGCGGACAGCCCCGGTGGCTTCATCCTACAGGTGGACTTGGAGTATCCAGAAGGGCTCCAAAAAGGAGCGCAATAATTATACATTGGCCCAGGAGCGCATGGTGACTCAGAAGGATTGTATGTCGGAGAACTATCGCGGAATCCTCGCCGTTAGGGTGGTGCCTACTGAGGTCGAAAAACTTGTCCTCAACCTCCCGGACAAACACTACTGCAAACTGCAGCTCAACGTCTTCCCGAGGATGCGCAACAAGAAGATCAACCGAGCTCTGAAATTCGAGCAAAGTTCTTGGACGGAACCCTATATGCACATGAACACCGAGTTCCGGAAAAAGGCAACGAGAAGGACCAGTACAATTGCATGAACAACTCCGTGTTTGGAAAGAAAATGGAAACCTTCTGAAAACTGGTCAATGTAAAGCTCGTGAGCACAGAGGAAGAAGTTAAGGTCTCCCCCCTGATAACCAGCCTAGCCTTCCCAAGGGCTAACATCTTTGATGACAATTTTGTGGCTGTGTAGGTACACTGGGGCCATCTGGTTCTCAGTCGCTCTATTTACATGGAAATGACCATCCTCGATCTCTCCAAACACCTGATGTACGACTTCTACTACAACTACATGGTCAGTGTTAGCCACCCATACTGAAGGGTACCGGTAGGATATTTATATAGGATATTGACTCGATTTTATTCTCAATTTTCTTATTACCTAGTTATACCCCTGCTGTATGAGTAAGGGTGTTTTGTTCTGACCTAACTTACACATATCTTTGATTCATTTTTTTATTATTTTTTTTTGTAATTTCTAAATTCAGACAAGAAATTTCTTCTCTGGAGTGTGCAAAGTGCAATTACAGCGAAGTACTGGGATAACCAGTTTCACCTGTAAAATGACAAAAGTTTGCGGATATGGC
Organism: Acanthopleura granulata; assembly: GCA_016165875.1. NCBI lineage: Eukaryota > Metazoa > Mollusca > Polyplacophora > Chitonida > Chitonidae > Acanthopleura > Acanthopleura granulata. The sequence continues at coordinate 1,059,227 of JABBOT010000036.1, forward strand.
TTTTACTGGACATCATAATAGAACAGCAGCTTTAGACCATCTCGCAAAAGGAACCCTTGCAACTAGATGGGAAATTGTTCCGTGACGCATGGTGTATGCCATAGTGAGGGGTAATTTCTTCCTGCAGAAAAATAGAATTTTAATCTCAAATACAATTACTATACAACATATTTTTTTTTTAAATTGAAGTAATGTTATTCATACTTTTTGCTTTAATAGAAGGCAGATCTAAAGTCCCAAGATATACATTTTAGGTAAGTTTCAAATAAAATAAATTTGCATGAATCTTATGTGGTTTAACAATCCAAGCAGTGTGTCCAAAAATATGCGTGTTATATCCACACTGTCAGTTCGATTTGACTTTCCACATAGGCCACATGGGGATAGGCACAATATTACATGTGTTTATTAGTTCATCATATTAATTGCCCTGAAAACGCTAATGTAATAATCACGATGCAATTTGTAAAACAAAACTTGTTTCAAATCCAACTTTTTTTTATACATCTGGCGATAGGAGGTATTAGTAATTGTGTTTTTGAAGAAAGGAACCTGGTCACACATAGTAATGAATTTTGTCTTATTTAGCCTACTTCATCGGCAAGGCCTGTCGTACAACTTCATCGCCTAACAAGGAAGCCATCTCGCCGTTTTGCAAACGATCTGTCACTGTCCTAAGGTTGGTATGATTTTTACACCGTGAGGAGGTCCTGTGATTCATTGTAACACAACGTCAACAATGCTACAATGTATCGGTAACGTCTCACATTTTTTAATGTGACGTCATTATGATGAGTCGGGAAAGGAACATTTCATGTGAATGAAATGACGTTCTCCATGTGTTGTTACAACAGCGATCGGTCTCGTGGAATAAATCACGGATTACAATGATCTGCACCTTGTTTTGACAGTATTTCACGGTATTTTAATGAACGTAAGTTTGCTATGTTGACAGCCTTGTTGAAACAGCCTCGCAGTGTTTCTTTTCGTTATGGTAACAGCGAAAATCTGCAGTATTTTCATCGTCACTTCCGATAGCTTCTCTGTACCTCCTTCACCTTGACCCGTTCAGTTAGCGACCTTGATCTCGGTAATGGTAGAGGTTCAAAGCGCCCCCGGCCCATTGTTTTGTGGTCTGGATCGTCACCCCTTCACCGGCGTTTTCGATGCGCCTGTCACTGCTGGTCGTCGTCGGCTGTACTGAGATCAAGCCACAGGGCGTATTTGTTGGTCAGGAATTCTTCCACGGACAGGGCGAGGTCTTTCGCGACAACTGCAACTTCAGGATGGTGCTTACCTCCGAGAGAGACAGCGAATAACTTTTTGGAATCGTCCCACAGCTGATGAGTACGCAGATTTTGATGTAAAGGTACCACTGTCGGGGAAGAAAAACGATAAACATATGGCTTGTTCAACTCTCGGAGAGCGATAAGCCTTACACGAGATCAAACAAAAAACGCGAAGACGCTTGAATAAGTTCATTACACACATTTGAACAAAATATAAAAATAGAGTAACTGGCAATAATATACAAAGCAATACAGATAATTACATATATGTACATATACATAACGCTATCAGATATACCAATGATCAACCGCACACTCTTCCGGGAGCAGGGCATTACGATTGCCAGCGTTCGTACAGGCACTGGAGTGGTGATCTCTACCCTTGTTCCTGCATTGACAGTCGAAGGAGTGGTGTAAATCCCCAATCACCACTACAACCATCCGATAGAGGTGGTATTAAGGAATGGGTGAAGAAACGATTAAAAGCCTTTGGCCAACTCCTATCGAGCGGTCGCTCTTCCTGGAATTATTGGAAGTGTTGTCTCCTGGGTATTCACCTTATTAGTCAAAAAGGTTGGATGGCTTGCCGAGAATACTTGGGCTTTAATTATTGCGGCTGGTTGCTTGATGTGTGCGACTGCTAGATTGCATCTAACGTAATCAAATAACGCGAGCCCTATGACAATGCAAAGAGCAACTAGTGCAAATCTTTCTTCTGCATGATGTAGACCCCCCCGCCATTTCTGCAGAACTGTGCTTTCCTTGCTCTTCTGGTGTTTTTGATGGTTTCGGCTTTTCTTTCTTTCCAGGTGTTTCATCAGACCAGTTTCTCCAGTGTCATTTCATGCCTCGGATGGTGTGGCTTGGATGTTTACATCAACGACTTCCCGTTCTGACTTGCGGTTCCCACTACGATCATTTTGTTGTAACCGATGATCTTTCCGACACGGAGATCCATGTCGCAGGGACTTATATATAGACCTATCCCAAAAACAATGTCAACTTTTGATCACGCATATCTGAGAGCATCCTAGTAGCGTTTAACGACATAAGGAAGATCGATGGGCGCTAATATGGCGTCCCCCACGTGAACGTATCCGTAACGCTACAGACATGAGGACAAGCCTTGACCTTGTCTTTTGATCAGTCACTACGCAGCCAAAAGAAAATACCTTCCACATGCAAAATATTAATAACAGTTAATACCTAGTTATACAGTTTCTAAACCTTAACCAAATCGGAAGTAAGAGTAACAACCACTAATAAAACAAACATAAAATTTCCATTAATGCCCTTATTCAAAACATAACTGTTGGCTTTATCAGAATGGGTGGAAATCACATCTGCCAACCTCAAAGACTGACTAGCTCCAGTAATCCCTAAGTATACGAACAGTGGAGGTAACTTCATTGCCAATGACCACACCATCCGATGAGAATGTCTAGTACGTCTCTGGAGTCTGAACTTTTCCCTTAACTTAAGTTTTAACGATAGGACCAACGCTACCTATCTCTACCTGTGATCCCACTACTTCAGAAATGGAGTTAACAAAAGCTACTGCCTTTCGCTCCTCTCTTCTTTTCAGCATTGGGCAAGTGGATAGTAGATGCCCTGGGCTTTTAGAATAATGGCAAGAACAAGGATTAATACCTTGAGGTTTAGACTGAAAGGTCTTCTTGTCAGAAGAAAAACCACCTATCAAAACTAGATTTAAAAGCCTTCTTATCAGAATTGCATTGAACGTTCTGCTTACCAAACTTATCAGTTAACTTTTAATCATCAGCCATTCTAGTAGCAGCTCTTAATGTCCTTGACCTTTTGGTCACGTAAGTGAACTTTGACCTCATTAGGAACGCTGTTTTTCATTCCTTCCAAGAGAACAGCTTCCTTTAAACTCTCGAAAGAAGGGTCTATCTTCAGAGCCCTGTGCCAACTATCTAGAAGGTATTAGACAGTCGTACTGCAGACAAAACTTGAAGGCAGGAGCTGCAGAAGCTTATGCTGCTTTGTCTATAGATCAGTCTTTCGATTATGATACAGTCAAGGCAGTGGTCTTCTTGGCTTGTGAGATTGTACCTGAGGCTTATAGAAAGAAGTTCAGACAAATAAGTCTGGTGAAACTTATGTGGACTTTGCTAGGGTAAAGAAACTCTGTTGTGCAGCTTTCAGGTAATAGCCACTTTTTCAAAGGATAGAAAGAATCGTTTCACAACCTTCTCGTAAAATTGGGGCATTAATTGTATATTTCGGGCAAAATCAAATCCATGGTGACTACGACTAACAGTTTTACTCTCACTACCCTTAACCTGGAGTTCCCTGTTCTAACTCTAACTTTCTTAGTTCCTTATCTCTTTCTTCCTCTCTTTTTTCTATTCCCTGCTCTCTCTCTTCTCCCTCTAATCTTAACTTTTCTAACTGCAACTCCATAATCCTTCCCCTTTCCCCCTTTCTCGTTCTTCCTTTCTTTCCTCCTCCTCTAACTTCATCCATTCAATCTCTAACCGAAGCTTAGCCAACGTAATATCACCATTTTGACTCTCAATAGGTAAAGTATTACGTAAGCCCAAGTGCTAAACGCATGCACCATTTCACTTTTCCTAAGACTCTGACTTAAGTCTACTTCAAACATGTCAGTTATTTTGCTCAAAGCTGCCTTCCGTAACTCGGAGAGCTTAACAACAAATCTTCACCATCGAGGAATGAATCTACATTAAATTCTTTAGGCATAATCATACAATAAAGCGTACAAAAAACTATATAAACAGTTGTACTAAATGTGAATCTCTGGTTGATCTAAAATAGGGACCAAGACGCAAGCTGAAAATTCCGTGCCACAATCTAGCAAAAGCAGGATTTAGTTCCTGGACAAACTCCCAATATGTAAAGGGTACTACTATCGGAGAGGAAAAATGACAAACAAATGGCTTATTCAACTCTCAGAGAGAGATAGGCCTTACACAAAAGCAAAGAAAGAAGCACGAAGACGCTTGACTAAGTTCAATACATATATTTGAACAAAATAGACAAATAGCACAAATGACAATAATATACAAAACAATACAGAAAATTAATGTAATTATAGATAATTTCACACACACACACACGCGCATATATATATATATACATCGTCCATGGGATTCCTCAAATCGAAGGATGACAGCCCCCTAAGTGACACTCAGGAGACGGCACGGTACGCCGACTATGGCATATATCCAACTCCCCGGCAAGGTGCAACTTTTGGTGGGTAGGTGAGTTGACAATAACGTCTGTAATGCCGAGTTGGCGATATATGTTTCACTCCTCGGAAAGATACACAAAGTCAGTTTGAGGGTAAAGTGGGATGAAATGTACGTAATCGCACATAGAGACAATGAGCGGTGCAAGCTCCAAAAGAACGTCTCCAACAAAATAGGAAGTGGCTAAAGACAAGCTGACAAAGTGTTACGAACAGAAAAATGGAGAACAAGTTGATGCATGTCTAATGGCACGAAAGCCGATATCTGAAAATCCCACAAACTCCTTCTAAGTGAAAAAGAATCAATGTGACTGTTCTCAAATGAACCTGAGTAAATGACTGCCGTGAAGTGGACATGGCTGCGAGCTTAACAACTTCGTCGCTCATATTTAAAGACAAAGGCAGAGAAAATTCCGGATGATTTGTTCGTTAACATGTTTACAACATTGGTGCATCTCTCCAGAATGTAGGCTCTATGTTTACTGACACGAAACTGATAACGCACAAGCCTCCAGAACACGCGGCTGATTGCGGGTTATGACGTAGACACAGACACCTAAAAATGAAGGTCAGACACAAACTCGGTTACCGTGAAAACAAAATAAAAAAACATATAATACAATATCCTACCGACGGGGTTCGTAACACTTGCGCTGACGTGGTTGACTTCTAGAAGCAAGGCCAGAATGAAAACATTTACACCGTCCCTTTGAACTATGGCCTTTAATACCGGAAGAAGATTGATCGGGGTTGGAGAGGAGAAAAAGAGCGCCCAATACACTTTGGGGAGCTGGAAGACCCAAGGTTCTCTTGGCCCTTCCATACCGACTAGTTTCGTCTGTGAAAAGGATGGCAAGTGGGTTGTAGTATTATCAGGTAGTGGCCCCGGTGGTCGACCTGGTGGTAACGCATCGTACTGTCCAGTCAACCACGAATGGCAATGTAAAAAAGTGCTAAGCAGTAGCTCAGAGGTCATTTGCTATTCGCCTGGCTGTCATCAAATATTCTTGGTTGGCCGCCTGGTCAATGAGGTCTATACTCGGAAATCGGAGGCGGAATAAAAGACATATGTTTCTATAAATACGACGTATGGTGTCATACGAAAGCCACTTCCTGTATGAGGTGTAATTATTACAGACCTGATCATATTAGAGGGGGCCTCTAAGAAACACCGTTCAGCTAACAAATGGATTGCCTACTAACTCAACGGAGTATGCCGAAAATGGAAGGGGGAGTCTTTATTAAGGGTACGGTGGAGAATTGCAGGATTCAAATAACTCTTGAAGGCATTTGGGTGACTGGCATACCGGAGAATGTGCGGCTGGAAAGGATCATTTTTGATAGAGATGTACGGTTGAAACGACTGAGTATGTCACTTACCTCTGAAAGGCTAGGATCCAATTTAGACATTGCATTGAATAATCCATTCCCATAATATACATCATACAAAGCGTGATATATTGACGTGATGGGGCGAATGTATCTTTACCTAACGACGCATCTGTGGACGAACAATCTACAATGCTGAACCACCGGTCTTACAGACTATGGGAAATAAGCGCCTTGAAAAAGCCATTGTAGGATGAGAGAGATAAGCAAGCCAACCAGTACAAAATATACTGGCGTGGGTATGAATATAATTGACGGCGTTGAAACAGACTTAGTGACTGCCAGATTTGGTCTAGAAGCCTCGGGTATACATGTATGTTTCCTGACCACAATCATAGCAGCTGCCGTTGTTGTAGGTACGGAGATCCTAGCCATCTTGAGTAGAATGGTCGGTGAGCCTGGCAAACGTATCTTGTGCCGCCTTTCAAAGCGAAAAAACACGATGAAATCCATGTTCTTGCGGATTTAAAACTTAACACCATTTCCGACCTTATATCGAAAGCTCTGTGGGAAAATACAGATCAGGAGGAAGGTGGAAGCGTCAGTATGAGTGAGGAAGAAAAAAAAACTAACCCACCAGGGATTTCTTGTCACCTTGCTAGCGAAACTCGTAAAAAAACTGTAATTCAGTTGAATTGCACGCTAACAGTGAACCATTTGTAGACATTTACATCTGCAACTTGTCACTAGGCTAGAATATAAAGTATAGGCACGCATGTTAACTCAAGTGTTCGGCGTTGCTAAGGTAACTGTCTACCTTGGATACCGCGTTTATGTAACGAACGCCTGTATACTCTGCCGTCTGGGCATATGTTTTGGGATTCCCAGTCATTAAGTTAAATGTTTATCTGGATAATAATGTACTTGAATGTAAGGGATCAGTGGCTTAATAACATAACTAAACTAGGTCAGCTCTATTCCTTACTAGTTATAGCCGTGGAGGAGGGTTGCCAAGGCTAGGTTTTAGGTTGTACATGTATACCAACTGTAGACACGGGAGGGGGGATGAGGAGGGTGTCTCCCACCTATCAGCTAGCTTGGAAGTAGTGTTTCTGGTCGGACGAGGTTATAAAAAACCTTGTCAATTTCTACGCGATACTAATCAACCACCCCACCACCCACCCTCCACCGGGATAAGAAGGAAGTGATAAATTAGGTTTATATTTTTAGATTGAACGCCCCCAGCTACCTGCTGGAAAAAGTGGTCCAGAACCAGCCCTAGCATATATGTATATACTAGTGAAATTTACTGATGAATTTAGATATATGCTAAGGACTGGAACGATGGACGTGGAGAAAGACTGCTTTACTGCATGACTAATACACAAACAGTTCGCTGATGTTGGCGGCGATACGATCATTATAGGGCTTTTTCCGATTAAAGAAACTTACATGTGATGTATAGCTTTATCTTGTCCGTAAGAGTTCTCTCCCCCTGCTGTGCTCTGCAGACCAGCTCCTGGTTGTTCATATCCTTGGTCAGAGTCAAGGATATCTGGCTTTTGACACCAGAAACAGTTGGTTCCGGCAGACCTGACGTCCATGGAGCCTGCCAGGTAATGTTCGGGGAGGGGTTTCCGCCTTCAGTCTCACAGGTAAATGTCACCTCCGTGTTTTCCGGGACCGGGAATATAGGTCCAGATAAGGTCACACTCCTAACGCGAACTGCAGTGGTGAAACAAATATTTTTTTGAAAAAGATTATCCGGGTGTCGTCTTAAAGGGGGTAATTCTGCCTACTGGTAGCGTCCAAATTCCAAAGGTTATTCTTTACATCATTACCTTGAAGCTAAATGATTTGTCTGTTTCTCCTTTTTCAGTTAAAAGCTGGGCTCAGATTTCTACTTCTTTTTATTTTAATATTTTATTATTTCAACCAAACGAGTATATATCTGTAGATATTGGGAAAGTGTAATAATTGCTTATCATCCAAACTGAACACCAAGACTTGCATAATTCTTCATTAACATGACACAAGAAGTCGACAACTTAAACTGATATCGAATAGCAGTAAGAATTGACTACTTCAATAGGAACAGTCCTTAATTTTTTTATAGAGTATTGCTTTATTTAACTGCCCCATTGGGCTTTAAAACGTAGTAAACCCACAGTAAGGAATTATTGTATTTAAAACTGAGCGCTGTTAGCAATCTGCTGTTAATGGATGACTGAATAGTAATTAGGCCAGCAGAAGCATAATTTTATTACAGAGCATTTCAACTTGGCACGTGAAGTAAGAGATCAGGGTGCTACCCGAATGGACCTTTGATTCTCACCCTGACCAGAAGGGGGTGATGATAGGATTACCTAGCCAGTAACTATGTATACCGCCAGCGGCCACATTTTTTCACAGCAGAATATTCCTACGTGATAAATAAATAAAGTAGGCAGACGGCTCTGGCGACTTACTTAGCACACAGTGCTCTCTAACCGTTAGTTTCCAGAGCAATGCTGCTTGAATGTAGGTATTTGTTAGTTATTTCCTCTTTTTGTATTTTATCAACGGCGCAGGAAGCATTGCCTCCCCACACCCACACCCCCTCGAAGGGCTAACCGCTAATTTCAAATTTTCGCTAGTACACCACTTCCAAGAGAGATTTACCATCAACACAAAATTGCGACATTCGGCTCCCTGAGGGACTGTTTTAAGCTTTCTTTTTTCTTCAAGCTTTGATTTTGATCTTTGAGGAATATGATTGTATCTTGTGACACGATATTCATAGTAAATTAGTTTACATATTTGAAGAAACCCACATAAGTATGACATCCTGTCAGTGATGGAATCAGCGAGATTTACCATCAACACAAAATTGCAAGACAATGGTAAGGCAATGCATTGTCTTAGCAATGGGAAACTGCGTGCCATATCGCGTAGCAATCTACACTCGATCTGAGCGTAACATCAAACCAGACCAGAAAAGTAAACCGACTGACAGGAAACAATATGAACGTAACATTTACATCCAAGATGGTTTTGTCGTTTGTTCAAGTGTGACAGCCCGCGAGACCTCTCTGGGGAGACCAGAATCGGAATCCCCCCCCCCCCAAAAAGTAAGGTTATTATAATAGGTGTATAAATTGAGCTGGCCTGTGTGGTCCTGTCGTCCTTTAAGACAACTCAACAGTGAAACTGTCGTGAGTGACAAGACCATCAAAAACTGTATCTGAAAATACTTGTAGTGACCTTTTAATATTTTCTTCAACGAAAATGAACACAGTCAAATGTTTTGGCTGTATAGTGGATTTTATGGATTATACTGAACAGGCTGTTGAACAGTGACGTCACACATTCGTTTCAGCTGCTAAGCAGCCTCTGGCTGTTATACATTTACGTTCTACATGTATTTCTACACCTGCATGTGTATTCAATGTGCAAATATAACAACCAAATTCTGTTTAGTAGCCAAAATTTATGACGTCACTGTTCTTCAGCCTTTTCAATATGGCCAATAAATCCCACGATACCATCAAAGCATTTGAGTGCACTTAATTTCCTAGAAAAAAATTTAAAAAAAATAGTGAAGGTATTTTCAGATACACTCCTACTTGCCCTTTTCACTCACCACAACTCCCGCCTGGTTCGTTCCATGCCAGTTATTTCCATGCCTGCTACTGATCACTTTGCACTTTACAAAGTGTTGCAAATAAAAAAATACACACACTCTCTCAGTCAATATGCCAACTACATGTTTCTGTCACATCTGACACATCTGACCGGAAATGACGTAATGTTTTCGGCGGCATTTTGTGGGCATGTGCGTGTTTAAAATTAGTTGCATGCCTCCAACCTAAATACCCACAAAGCTTGTTTTGTGTGCATTTACTGATTTTTAAATGGCGAAGAACGTGCCCAATTCAAGAGTTATTGACCTTAATCGCTATAGTCTTTGGCTTTGTAATGAACCGCATTTCTCCAACTCGAACACTACTACAGGCTGCCTGTGCACAGCAATGGGGTGAAGAGTAACATATTGTGAAGGCTGTAACCAAGGCAACAAGCCGGCATATGCCGATGAAATAAATTAGCTGGGTAATTAAGTGTGTCTGATTAAGGAAATGTAAAAGTTAGCTTTTCTGGCCTTACGCGTTAAAACATTGTATCGCATCAGCCTTTGTGTGTATGTACAATGAATTACTCAATATAGTACGGGATAACAGTTCTTTATGTAAACTGTCGAAATTAATATTTGAAAATCCATAATTCACCTGAAGGGCAAAAACAGACAGGCCAAAACTGAGGGATGTGCAATTCTGTAATCAGACTGCTCAAATCTGATTTGTGTCAGTTTGACGAGTTCCCATGTACATGTGTCATCATCGTATCTTATTCGTCATTTCACTTTACTGTTTGCGCCTTTGTACAGTGAAAGGAGAAAAAATAATTAAGATATTTTATCCAGCAGGCACATCGCCACAACTCAGTACTGGTACGTACAACATTTCACTCTAAATCTTATTTCACTCTAGGAACTGATATTAAGTGTGCTTAATGATAAGATATGGGAAGGTATTTTTTAAAGTAATATGGTAGGTGTTTCATCGAACAAGCCTGGAAGTCTGTCGAAATTACTAGCTGGCTTTGATGTTATTACATTCTGACATTTATATCAAGGGTCACCAAGACTTGTTATCTAAATTGCCATGCAGACATGCTCAAAGGGTTCCTCCTTACCATGTACTAAGAGCTCCACAGATACGTGAATTCCAGATGAAGTACATTGGAAAGTGCCACTGTCTCTTGCGTATGATGCTGATGTGATATTAATTGAACTTTCATCCACGACTTGCACGTCTGCCGAGGTCCAGGGTGGAGATATTTCAGTCCACAACGGTTGAGTATGTAAGACAGGTTCGCAGATCGTATTGTTTATCTTGCACCATGAGGTGACAGCTTTATCAATAGGCCTGTCTGGACCACATTGTAGAACAACCGCTTCACCCTCCCACACGACATATACACACTTAACACTGCAGATCAATAACTTGAATGCTGTAAAACAATATTAAAGGTTTGGGTCAAAAGTTTGTGTGGGCCCCTCATCTACCGGTTAAAACTTTACTTGCAGACAATTTCCACACCTATTGTAAGATAATCGTGATTTTGAATTATTCAGAGGCAAATAAGACTTCTATAATGAGATCTCGGGATGTGGTTTACCTTGTCTGTTTTTAGTGTTGTTGAAGTACCACATGTACGGAGATCATTTCAACAGTTGACGATAACGACAGTACACAAACTTTCTTTCTAACGCATGTCTAAACCGTAACACAAATTCTCATAAAGATAACAGAATGTAACATTATCATACAGCATACACTCCACAAGTAACATGATTGTGTCGTTCACTACTGGCTTTCTGATTTAAATCAACAGTCTGTATGTTTTATCTCATTTCGCCACACTGTTTGATCTTGAGAAACGTTATAATAATCCAGTACCCAATGAAATCTTAAGAAGCGGCTACTTACCAACAGCATAAAGAATATGCTTGCTTGAGACCTCCATGACTTGGTTGTGTTAACCGTTATCAACAGTGATCTGTCATATTTCCGGTTTTGTCACACACTAACCCACAGGAAAAATCAGGAAAAAATGCTTACAACATTCGGTACTTAGTCATTAAACATAGTCCAGATGCGCACATTGTCTATCTGGATTGCTCCTCGTCAACATGAATGTCAGTTGTAATTTCACGGAAGTAAGAAATGTTTATTCTGTATGACATATCATTGGGGTAACGTGTTGAGCTATGAGATATTTTATACTTGAACACGCGCAGTACGAATTTGACCAGTTTCCTGTTTAGTCTTATATTATCGGCAAGGCAAATGACAAATTCATCTGCTGTCTGTTTTGACCATGGTGGCTCGAAACAAAAATAGCGATTTTAAAAATAGCTTTTATTAATTAATACAGAAGAATAGAACATACAGAGAATATCCTCCTAAAACCGTATTTCCTTCCTTTCTGTGGCCCAAAATGACGCATCTTATCAAATAACTAGATGCCTTCCCTACATCGTTTCAAGATATCATCATAGAATGACCTCCACTTTCTCAAAATAAATCACCTGGGATGCAAGAGGCCAGTTTCCTTTCACCGTAGAAATAACGGGAATGGGAGTATTTGCTGGGTGGATAATATTTTGCACTGTTTAATTCTAGTGGGACTAACCTTTTTCATCCATCGTTTGTTATAGTTTTTACTTGCAAAATTAAAAGAGCCAATCACTATCCGCCCCACCATTTTCTGCATGCCTGAATCGAATTGGTGTTCTTATACCCATATACTTAACCCAACGGAGCCTAATTAGACATGGAAATTTACATCCTAAACCAACTTTTACCACAGACACAGACAAATATTTAAATCAGCACACTGGAAAGTATTGCGATCAATTTTCACTCTACTAGGAGTTTATCTTCAGTGGTCCCTCTGGTAACAGCCGATAACAAAATTAATTAGTGAATATGATAAAAACTTCTGGTGTTATGATTGCACTTAAGATCTTAGAATTGCTGCCCTTGGACATGATACATGTAGCTACCCCAATACATCAAACAAAGAGGGCTGATTATCAGGCTGGCCGCTAATGGGCCCAAATGAAACATTTACCTTGGGTTTTCTACCGACTGAAAACCTGATAATTAATAAGGACTTCCTCAATAAAAACTGACGCATAAAAACCTCCCGTAGTAAGTCATTTTATGACAGAAAGTCATTTCGGACGGATGCCTGTGCTGGAACTGATCAAGCCTTATCTCCAGATGCTAATCTCGAGTTTGTATCATTAGGACAATATCATATTGTCTTAGAAACAAGAAATTTTGGTAACTATTTACTTATTTACTGGTTTATATCAATGGTGAGATACTCAAGTATTTCACTTATACGACAACACGACAACCACAACCACGTCAGGTTGCCGGCAGACACGCCTAGATTTCACTAGAAAGGAAGCCATCCCCATCTTGATCTGAGCTCACAGCGCCCGCTTCGATGAGAGGCAAAGGAACCATTGCGCAGTGCTAGCAGTCTGACCACTTGGCACACTAAGAACCCCCAGAACCATTTTTATCAAAACTACTCCTTATTTCCATAATACAAATAAAGCAAGTTCCCCATCCTCCCACTGGATTTCATTTTAGTTATTACATGTAATATAAGAGTTGATGCCTGCAATTTTGGATGTTGAGAGATGGTCACAGTGGGCTCTTATATGGTAATGGGCAAGTATTTGACCAGCTTACCCGTATATAGTTGTATGAACTACTTCAATAAGCTTAGTCGTTCATGTAAATCTGTTTTTTCAACCATAGAAATGGCATGTTCTGCCACAAATAGGTACTACAACTGTCACGGACAGAATTCAGGTTGGCCCTACGTCTTGATCAAAGGCACAATGTACTGCTGTACTAATATGAGGGTTAAAGGTCGCTACTTTGACAGTATCCTATGCCATTAAGATAAAACTGAGTGAACAGCCTGTGTAAACGGACTCTCATTATTTCTCGCATTATTTTAGCACGGCCAGCTGGTTAATTTCTTTATTTATTTATTTGATTGGTGTTTTACGCCGTACTCAAGAATATTTCTTTTATACGATGACGGCCAGCATTATGGTGGGAGGAACTCGGGCGGAGCCTGGGGCAAACCCACGACCATCTGCAGGTTGTTGCCAGACCTTCTCACGTACGGCCGGAAAGGAAACTTGCATGAGTTGGACTTGATTTCACATCGACCATATTGGCGGGACGCTTCTGGGTCATTGCGCTGCGCTAGTGTGATGGTGTCATGGTGTCATGCACTGCACTCCCCGTCTATCTCTATAGCATACATGTACATATGGAAATATCATTATTTTTGCTTCGAGCCCACAGTTCTTTGCTTAGCATCAGCAAGGCTCATCCCCTGGCCATATAGGACATACAATTCAACACTGATATAAAACTTGTTTTCACAGCACATCTGCTATTTAGTTGTAAAAGACACGAAATGCTCTGCAATGGTGTCTGTCCCTCTGAAACATTTTAAACATTTTGTGTTTCAGAGCAACCGACAGGTGAATTGATGTGGCCAGCCAGCCTCAGAAACTACCAGGGAGAGAAATCACTTCATTTGGAAATAAGGAAGAGTCCAAGCTTTCTAGATACCATCTAGTTGTAAAAGCACAACGTTTGCCAGGTAGAGAAGATCAGGCTGCAGGTACGTGTGATTGTTACTTCATGAGTCTTACTTACTTACTGACATCTTCATGATGTGGTAACAAAACGGATCGGTTGTAAATTTGCTTTCTTCTCGCCTAAGAATTAAACAAAACTATGAACTTAAATGATGGACATCTTATTTAAGAAAACCTGTATTTGTTGTTTGGTAAGCAGTCCATTAGTAAGAATTCCTGCCGATTTGTTCTCCTGCTCTCACACCCACTTCCTCCAGTAATAATTAATTAATTTTATACAGTTAGAAAACTTCACATGGCCACATTAATCAAATGGATAAAGAAAAATATTTTATCTGTTTTTTGGTTGATTTTTTTCTTATTTTCCAGACCTGACTGCCCTAGAAGAAAGCTTTTCATTCCACACATACCTTGAGGATGTCTGAATGAAACAGGCCATTAGCTAAGAGCATATTTGGCAAAATTGTCCGAAGTCTGGTTATACTTAACATTTATAACAACGTATAATGTTCATTGCCTGGGATATAAGCTCGAACTTCACATAACTGAACACAAAACGTTCGTTTTGCTGACACACTAGGCATTACGCTGATATATGAATGAACACAAAAAAGCATGCCTTCTATTGGCTACATGATGCTTGAAGCCCATAAGTTTGTAGGTCTTTTCTTTAGTTGGCTAATCCGGTAACAGGGTAAGGAGCGTTAAGTGACAGCTCTGGGTTGTTTTCTCAGCTATGAAAGCCGCTGGCGCCACCATATTTCTACTATCGACCAAGTACGTTGGTCTTTTCATAATACACTTTTATATACTTTGATTCGTTGCACTCTACGGAAGTTATACGGCTTCCTCGGCTCTTCACTCGGTATGAGCACAACTGTCGTATTGTCTAGCAGTCATGACTTTAGCCATCAAGGCGATAAAGCTTCGCTTTGATTGGTTTCACACTATGCTTGGCTTGCGTGCGACCAATCAGAACAAAGCTTTTCGCTGTGACCTGTTACGGGATTCGTTCGACTTAGAAAAAACCTACAAACTTACGGATTTCGGGCTTCGTGTAGCTAAGATGAAGCATGTTTATGTGTTTATTTATACACCAACGTAAAGCTGAGTGTGGCAGCTTTTGAACGAACGTCGTTTAGTCGAGATTGGACTATGTTTTCGTGTTTTATGTCCAGTTATGCAAAGTCAGGGGTTATGTCCTAGGGATTTAAGCTACGTGTATGTACCTGAGCCTGAGCCTGGACATGTCAATATTGCTTTTATTCCTTGATATTTGAAAATGTAAATAATTGTGTTTGTATCCCTTCTGAACAAGTTTTGTTTCTTTGCTGATTCATTTGAATTGTAGTAAATGTTATTTCAATTCAAGATTTTCAGTTTATCACGTTAGTGGTGAGAAACACACCTTATGATTTGGGGATATGCGTTATGACGTAACGTATATTATCTTCTTAAATACAAGGCCTGGATGACAACTCTAAGGGAAGTGCTGTTGTCGTAAGGGAAGACAGATTTGTTTTTGAAAATCTCATTAGAATGCTCTGCTCGAAATAGCTCACGGTAATACGCCATATAAGCCAGAATAATATATGTCTTCCCCAGTCAGGCGCTTTCTTTTGGCTATTTATATTGATGGCGCTTTGTGCACCAGTGGTTTGGGGATATTTTGTCAGATGTTTGTGGTCAGTCCCGTCAAGTTAATTGTGGTCACGCCGGTCAGACTGACCAAGTTATTTGTAGTAATATTGGTCAATCCAACCATAACTATTTTGGTCGAAGATGGACTTGGTCTACTCGACCAAAAAATCTGTGTCGAGGAAGAGACCAGGAAACTTTCGGTGGATGACGTCTACAGCGAGATTGCTTGGTCAATGCCTTTTGGGTGTGGTTTTGACCAAGTCCTTCCCATACTGTATTGTTACAGTTTTTGTACAGTTTAAACGAAACCTGTTCAAGGGTAGACTACATCATGGTACATGTAAACCATGTGTATTATCGATTTTCAATTTACCTTATTGGTTGTCGGTCTGTCTGTCTGTCTGTCTGTTCATCGATCATAAGTTAACATTCCCTTCAAAATGCTGTTTCTGTTACAGTTTTTGTCCAATTTCAACAAAAACTGAGACAAGAAAGTGTTAAATCAATATATACTATTCGCAAGACCGATTTTTTATTTCAAGGGTATGTTTACTGTCTGTGTGATCAAGCAGTTCTTTACATCTGCTGCAATTCCTGAACCTTTTGCCCTATTTCAATTCATTTATCTATTCGATCAGTGCTTTGCGCCGAGCTCAATGATATTTTACTTATACGACGACGGCCAGCATTATGATGGGAGGAAACCGCGCAGAGCCTGGGGGAAACCCACGACCACCCGCAGGTTGTTAGCAGACCTTCCCCCGTACGGCCGGAGAGGAAGCCAGCATGAGCTGCGACGGCATTTATGAGAGGCACGGAAACCAAACGCCGCGAAGGCACCCGAACCAAACACAGGACACAGGTGTAGTGTAGACTAAAATACGTACATCGTAGCACTAAATTGCAATTCTAATTGTCCTGAGTGTATTTCGTGCAAGGAAGATGCGCCAGGGTTTATGGGGTGGGGGGGGGGAGGGGTGGGGATAAAAATACCCGGTCATTTCATAACGTGGTCAATCTAATTTTTCTGATCCCAATACATTTTTTGTTTCCAGTTTATACAAATTGGGGAACTTTAATTTTCCTTATTTATCGATTCTCCGCACGATGTCTGCTCTTTTCACATTTTATTCTTACGCAATGCAATAAAACTATATCTGTGGGTGTAAACAGGAGAGGGCCCCGATTATGATTTTTAACCGGCCCACAATGGGTTATACATTAGGGTTTTGTCAACACAAACTGCATTTCCAATTACGGGCTGAAATTACTTAATGAAAATTGCATGAATAAAAATCTTTCCAGCGGTGTTGAGATCAATGAGGATGAGGTGTACGCCTGTCGCCTGATATCGCATTAGTGTCCTTTTTCTGATCATTAGTGCTAAACATCCGGGTAATGAGCCGTCTAGTGGACACGCTTGTTTTGAGCGAAAGCTGTCAGGAATCTTTTTGTTTCTTGTTTTTTTTTATTTCAACAAATATTTGCCAATATACAACTGAGTATATAATCCAATGTACATTGCTATACAATATACAATGCAGTTATAAAAAAGATACACTGCACTACACATTACACTCCTGATTAGTGTTTGTAGATATACATATGCAAATGAATAAACACCTCCAGACAGATTAACTCATTTCTGATACCACTCATACAGGAAAATGAATCTGAGCACGACGAAAGAAACAAAATACTTACACTTGAACAGAAACATGGACAGAAAACCATTTTACTTATCTGCTTTTATCAATCGGGAGTTTTATTCAATAAAATTATGTAATTCCCATTTCTTGTTGAATTTCACTGCGTCGTCGTTAAGTTTAGCCATAACCTTTGTACTGTTCTTGAACTAGGTATATTATCGAGTTAATGTAAAGAATCCTATTTTTGAATTTATTATATATATATATTTCTTGGATTGTGTGGTAAAAGTATTTGGTAGACGTTCCTCTCTTCCCCTTCTGTCTGATGTGTGATGTTTAGGTCCCGTACTTGGGCGTACAACGCTTTTGTTTGATAGACAACAGTGGTGGGCAACACTTTTCCGAACCATTATTCTTAACTCTGAAAAACTATTTCACAGGGGCGTTTTGTTTGACACATGTTAAGCTTGTCCGCACTGTCCACACTGGCTATATATTACGTTATTCAGGAAAGCCTGTGGCAACGGCAGAAGAAACACAGATTCAGCAGAAAATCCTCAAAATGAGAGCAAACAGCTGACGTCATCCTTTTTACCTATTCACATTGAAAACCCTACACATGACTTTCATTTTTAAGAAAGACGTTTTGTTAATACCTACACGGCAGTTTTAACGTCGGCTTCTGCTTTCACGGCCGCTTACACTGCATATCAGTGTGGGCTTCACTCTGAGTTTTATCTGTCTACAGGCATGTAACATATGAACAGATCGGTAAGGATGTCGTCAGGTCTTCCAAGTACAAAGTTATGGAAATACACCGTGTTTAAAATTGGTCATCTTTTTTCTATAATGTTTTTTACTTATGCATTTAGCAGCAGCAGAGGTGATCAGATAAGGCGGAGATCTGGCGCACAGCTAATGCGTCAAACCGGCCCAAAAAGTAATGTTTTCTTACATTTTTTTTTACTTTTTTACAATTTTAAAACATGTAATGCATGACATGTACACATATAATGTCATATATTATAGTCAACTTAAAATGCCTCAATGTTTATTGTTACTACATGTACTTACCGACGGCGTGTTCAGAATCTCTGAAACGCTGCTTTATAACTGTATCTAATTCCGGTTAACCCGGGGCTTGGGGCCGCATGTTTATCGTGTTGAGTGTGATCGCCACGTTTGATATATGAGCAGTCCGATATAAAATAAATGTATATTTGGGCAGAAAAAGTACAAACTGAAGTCACGGTAATTTTGTCCATCTTGTTTTACCACTGTACACTAATTTGGCAAATGGGCCTCCCAATTTGATAATGACACTTTGTGTCGGAAGACAAACTAAGTGTTTACCGCAAATGACAGTTTCTTGGGAAACACAAAATTGTGCTCATACTCCTATCATTATACACAGGAAATGTGTAACCAAGTGCGACACATTGCGTATATCCAACTCTAATCCAGTGCAAGTTCTTAGAACCAGAAAACAGAGTAGGCTTTCGTACATATAACCAAGTTACACACACCAGGGATATATCCTAATATAAGAGATTACGTGTATAAAAACAAGCATAATACATTACATATATATATTTCAAGGTCTAATTCCACACAGCATGTTCATACAACCAGATACAACACAGTAGGCGTACTTTAGTACAACCCTGTTCGGCACAGCAGACCCACATGTTCATGTACAAAACCAAGTATAACACATTACGGTGTACGTGTATAGAATCATGAAAAGCACGTGTTTGGATAGAACCGATTCACGCTTTCCTCGATGGGATCTGATTTTAGATCACACTAAGGTCAAAGATGTCATGCTTAATTCATTGAAATGGGTAGCTCATAGTAATATCTAGGATGCTACACTTATAAACATCTTAGATAAGATCAGTTCCAGTTATATGTAGCTAGTAAGTGGACTTGTTTAAAATAAGTTGAAAAAGGCTTTGAATTTACGAGGTGAAATCTCTGCTTTGACGGTTTTCATGACCGTGATGTTGCCTTTGTGTTTGACAGGCAGAATTATTCACAATATCCGCAATATATTTACTTGGGGTGATCAAATGGAAAACCGATTAATCTTGATTAAGCGCGGCTGGACGAGACGAGATGACATGTACATTGTACAACGTTTACCCACGCTCCACATTGGCAAGCTGGAATGAAATAAACTCGGATCCAACCAAGCGCTGGAGGATGTAAAGTTACACATTTCCTAGTTGGTAAGTAAGGGGCTATTAAATGTGAAATAAGACGTAAACGAACAGAATTTGAACACAATCGTTCAACTCCGCAAAGCAGCCAGCAATTTAGTTTCAGTCACCATCGTGTGGAGAACTCTGAGCAGGGGCTGGGTTTGACTCTGGCCCTTCTGACAATGGAACAAGCTGAAAACAAAACAAAAACAAAGCGAGGTAAATACAATGGAATAAATATACTTTTGAAATTATTTGCAATGGAGTAGAAGAGTATTGTTAATTTTAAATTTATACATAACTCATAAATCAGCAAATTGTTGAAATTACTATAACTCCTCAACCTTGGGTTTTTGGTAAGAATAATTTATTCGTTACCACCTATAAATATTTCTACAAGCGGCTAATATTATTTTGTCAAAAATGACTTTGGATACGGGGAATGGGGATTAGTACCAGACAGAAACCATGATTAAAAAAAGACTATTATTTTACTACATTTTCTCTTATTATTCCCCTTTACAAACAATTATTGTGGCAAAGAATTGTTTAATACCGACTGATAGAATGATGATGTATTCTGAGGAATCATTGTTGGGCTTGCTTTATCAGTGGTTTTATCAAGGAAAAACAGTTAAACCTGAGTCAATTCGCCATAAGAAAATACACAAATTTTCCTAAAATTATGGGTAAAAGCTGCCAGGTGATTAGATATAAGATAACCTGTTTTTCCTATAACTTGTTTTTTTCCCATTAAAGCGACTGTCGTGGTAAAATCGTCGTGGTTAGTGTGGCAAAGACAAAAATTTTTCTCTAACATTGCAGTTGGATTGAATATTTGAAGAATCATTAAAAATGCGCTAGCAAATGGTTAGATAGTTTCACGCAACACCTGTTCAGAAGACTGCTTGTTTTAATGTCGAGAAAATTGGTTGTGCTGTTATTGCTGTCAATTGAAAATACAGATAATGTGTTGGATACAACGGGAGAGAAGACCTGAAATTTGTGTTAGGGTTTGTAACGGAACTCATGTCTTCTAACCATGCATTCAAACACTGATTAGGTAAATGTGCAATTGAATAGTTTGAAGTACACTCCATTAACGTTTGTTGTAATCATACAAACAGAAACTAGAACTGCCCGCAATTTTAAGGCTTCCAAGCCGTCTTGACACTCGGTTTTCAGCTTTTGCATCAGTACAGAGCGTTGCTGGACACTGAAAAGCTTGTACCAGTAGTTGTCCAGAACAGCACGTTATTACAGACGTGCCCGAATCAAAGCATTTTATATACACATACAAGATACGTCTGTGTTAATGGACCAAATATAAGAAATCGGCTATTTGACAATGTTTCAAGCCCTACAAGTGTTGTATTCATTTACACAGTTTAAATCTTCTACATAAACACTAAGTGCACATATAGCCCTGTACACTCACCAGTTTTAAGCTTTATAGCTGTATAATATTTCTGACCTGTGACCTCCAAATAAAGATCAACTTGCGCTTTTCGTATTTTGCGACAATACTATACAACGCAAAGTACAAAGAACACCATAACGTGATTGGAACGTCAAAACTTTATAGCGCAGAATACTTTTAATATGCGCACATTCTTCTTGGAAAGTAATATTTATATGACTGTACCGGAAATGTGTTTTTATAAGTTTTGCACTCAGCATCGCAGCTCAAGATTCTACTTGCGGGGAGTATGTGTACAGCCACTTGCAAAGACGCCTTTACAGTATTACAGCTTCCTGTCACGTGACTTCAGAGTATGGGTAATTTGCTCCCAGTTTGATTGTGATTGCGAAAAAATCTGTACATACAGGAAAAGAAATAAGGCCAAGCTCGTGATGAGAACATCACACTATGAAGCCGGACAGCTGTCTTTTATTAACAAAGCACAAAAGTCTCACATATGGTTGAATATTCCTTCTCCTTGCAATGAAGATATTAATCAGCATAAATAACAAGAGGACATGTAATCGGCACTGTACAGTTAAAATATCACGCCTGAAATTTCAAAATGGATTTTGTGATCTCCTAGTGGATAAAGGATTAACTGACAGGACAGAAGCCTGTGGGTTGTCTAGGGGAAAGAACTTTTTCTGGAGAGAAAAAAACGCTTAATGGAGTTGCCTCCCCTTGTCTATGTACAAGTTTTTCTAACTCGGAAAGATATATATTATCGACGGGATATTCTCATATTTACGTACTATATGTATCACTATTTGACAATTTTGAAGCCCAGAAGTTTTAGCAATTTATTAACACAAGTCCATAATTTTCGGCACACACAGACGATCAAGTGCCCTTTATAATCAAAAGTTTTCAGTTTTACAGCTATGACGGTTTTGAGGCACGTGATCTCCAAATTTGCGACATTGAAAGTTAAACGCAATTTACGACAAAGCTATATGTTACGTAAAAAATAAGAACAGATTCGTAATCAGGAGGTCAAGGCCTACCAGGTAGCATACCATTAGTGCTGAATTTCAAAAATTTCTAACTTTGTGATTACGTGACAAGTATGTATATTATTTTATTTCTACAATTTTTAAGACATCAACACCGTTTTACTGAATGTTTACTTGAGATAACGTGGCATATCCGTCATTAATTTTTTAACTCAACCAGACAAGTGCTTTTCAGAATGACAAAAGTCCCCAAAAATCGCGCGCGACTAAAATTTGAGCCGCTGTAGCGCCGGAAGTAACAGCAGTTTCCGAAACACCGTTGTTTAGAGAATAGATTAAACTTGCTGGATATACAAGTTGCAATTCTCTGATGCCAGCAGTATTCTGTCAGTAAGTCAAGCCCGGAAGTTTTAACAATGTATTAACACGAATCCACAAATTTCGGCAGACAGACAGACAGACAAAGTGAACTTTCTAATCACAAGTTTTCAGTTTTACACCTCTGAGGGTTTTTATCACGTTACGTCCGAATTTGCAGCTTTTGGAATGTTAATCGTAGTCTACGACAAAGCTATATGTTACGTAAAAAATAAGAGCAGATTCGTAATCAGTAGGTCAAGGTCTACCAGATACCGTACCATAGTGTTGAATTTCAAAACTTTGTCGTTACGTAACCAGTATGTACATTGTTTTATGTCTACAGTTTTTAAGACAGAAACATCGTTTTGCTGAATTTTTGCTTGCCTGAACGTGGCATATCCGTCAATAAATTTTTAGCTCAAACAGGCGAGTGCTTCCTAGAAAAACAACGTTGCCCATGATCCTTGATACAGTAGTATTTACCATAGTACGGTTATTGTACAGTATATGTTCCCTGTATTTCTGTAACTAAGTACTGGATGTGTTCCTCTCTGATTTACACCTGTTTAGTCAGTTTGGCATTAGGCATTGCAGTTTTCTGTTTTTCATATTGCTCAAGTGAATTGTTGTAATGCAGAAACTGTGTTGAAGGCAGACCAAAGCCGATTATAATGCATCCGCAAGTATTATGTAAGCTGTTGTGTTGAGGGAAATAACCCACCCCTTCAAGGTAAACCTACATTGATAAGGTAGTTATCTCCCTAGGCTGCTGACTACATGTACATTTGCACTTGTACATGTACATGGACCAATACTTAAATTGTACCCAGTTGTCTCCCTTGAATCCTGTATACAGATAGGTATAAAACGCTAATTCGATTTTGTATCAGGCGCTTAGAAAATGGTAGGGACGGGTAGGGATTAGCTGTATCTTTGAGGTGTGTTAAATACTGCCAGGCAACTTTGCAGGTATAAACTATGACAAATAATGGTTAAAAAAAAGTCCATTATACGTTAAAGTAACTACAATTAAACAGAGAAAAATACCATCCAATGAACAATTGCCCCGCCCTACCCCCCACATACCCTGTTTCTCTGGCGAAAGGACGCTAGTACCTGCATTCCAGCTGATTTATTTTGAGAAAATGGTAGTCAACCCTTGATAATATTTGGACATATTGTGGCTCATCTAGTTATTTTACAGTTTGTGTCATTTCTGCCAACGAAAATTAGGAAATACAGTTTTAAGAAGGTGTTCTTTGTGAAATTATCGCATAAATAGTAAGAATATCTTTTTAGTGTTTTGATACCTGTCCAGTTGACTTGAATTATGCACACCTGTTTCCAAGAGGAAATAACTCTTTCCTGCCTTTGTTTTTTTTTAATTTTTCTTTATAGCAGTGGGCTCTCCCTTTTGTTATGACTAAAAACTTTTATGCCTGGTAGCATATTACTGCACCAGCCCTAAAAAATAAACTGTGGAAGACCTGAAAACCGGTGTCGACCTGATTTAATCGTTTACATAAACATTTAGTGCACATACTGTCCTGTGAATGTAGCTGTGCCGTTAGTTTGTACTTATATGAGAAAATTTCCCAAACACAGTTAATCGGAACTTTGAGAATGGTTGAACCGTTACAAGTTTTGTGCATGGCAACACAGCTCAGGATTCTACACACACTGATTACATATATAGCCCTTTGCAGATACGATTTTGCAGTTTTACAGTTATAACAGTTTATTGGCACGCAACTTCCAAATAAATCCAAACTTGACTTGATTTTTATTTGCAAGTTAACTGTACATCCAAGAAGAGAAATAACACCAGATTCGAGACGAGAACCTTGCACTACGAAGCTGGACAGGGCCATTTTATTTAACAGAGCCCAAAAGTCTCACACAAATGGTTGAACATTTAGTATGTTCTTATGTAGTTACACTTATAATGCAGAGTAATAAGTAGAATTCACTCGAAGATTTGCAACCAGGCTTGCTACTTCATGTCTACGCTTCAAATATCACTCTTCTATTTACAACATAGATGTTGTGATCTTCCCGAAAGTGCTTTGTGAGGACAAGTATGTGGTCTAGGTGAAAAACTCTTTCTGTAGAGATTGAAACTGCTTTACAAAATTGCGCCCCCTTGATTATGCGTTTTGATGACAGATACATGCCAACGTCTGGATGTGCTCCTATACATGTATTCACGTTATATAGGTATCACCGCCTGATAAATTTTGAAGCCATGCAACTCCTATATAGTATTGATACATTGTCTACAATGTACAGCATACAGACAGGTGACTGGGTGTCCTTTCTACTCACCAATTCTCAGCCTCA
Organism: Acanthopleura granulata; assembly: GCA_016165875.1. NCBI lineage: Eukaryota > Metazoa > Mollusca > Polyplacophora > Chitonida > Chitonidae > Acanthopleura > Acanthopleura granulata. The sequence goes on from JABBOT010000036.1 coordinate 1,083,934, forward strand.
CACTTAACACGTCTTCCTGTCAAGTGACCTCCAAATTTGCGAATTTTAAAAATTCTGTCTTAATTTACAACAAAAGTTTGCAAGTTAGGTTAAAAATAAGAGCAGATTCGTAATCAGAAAATCAAGGTCCATTACGTAGGCTACTTTTAGTATTGAGTTTTAAAAGATTAAGGTGACGTTATCAGCATGTAAAATAGTTTATTTCTACAATTTGTAAGATATTAACCCAGTTTTTCTGAATTTTCGTTTACCTTTAAGTGGCATATCCGTCATTAAATTTTCAGCTCAACCAGACAAATGCCCTTAGAAAAACAACGTTGACCAAAACTCGCCGACGACCAAAATTTGAGCCGTCCTAGCGCCGAAACTATAAACGTCACAGCAATTTGCAAAACACCGTTGTTTAGGGAACATATTAATCTTTCTTACTACACCACCTGCAATTCTCTGATGCCAGCAGTATTCTGTCAGTAAGTCTCCGTAAAAATGCTTTTTTGACGATCTTCAACTTTAGTCGCTAATTGTTGCAAAACTATAGAAGATACGAAACAACAAGAGATTCGTGACCAGAAGCTTGAACTGTACCAAGTTCCGTTCTTTGCGTGTTGAATTTCAAGTACTTTTGGTCACGTGACAAATATGCAAAGCAGCGAACTTCCACAATTTTTCAGATAGAAACATGAGCTCCGCAAATTATATTTGCCCCATCACCTTCCATCAGCATATCAAATTTCGGAGCAATGGGTTCGGTCATTCTTAAGTAGTAGATGCTTAAAGATTTTCTTTGAATGTCATCATGTCGGCAAAAGTAGGTCACGCAGACAGTTCGAAATTATGCAGAAAACTTTCCCCACAGACAATCTCTGACCTGGTGGTGCTAATCTGTGTGGCTGTTACGTGTTTTCATACAGTTTCCAAAAAATGCGTTCCTGAGAAAAATAATAATAATAAGAAGAAGAAGAAGAAAAATTCTTACGATAACAATAGGCTTTCTAAGCTATCAGCTGGAAGCCTAATTATTAACCTGTATTCTGACTCACACATACACGTAGGTTAAATTCGATACAGGAGACAAGGGGAACTGTAACCAGTATGTATGCAGATTAAAAGCTACTGTTCTATATAGTGTGCAATCGCGTTTAGGCATCGTGTTCTAGAGTTTATGGTTCTTTTACACTCTGTCAAATCGAAACTGATTGGCTCTGACTGTACTTGATCTGAATAGTCGCACTTAGTTGACTTCATGCGAAAAATATGTAACTAGTTTTCTGGTCCGAAATTAAATAGTTATTTATAGCTTAGATCAAAGATTAATCTATATGCATATTATATCTTACAACAATCCGTTCACTGGCTCTTGGCTTTTTTCCTGAAGTTTTGAATTGTCGAAAAATATACTTCATTTCCAGAACAGCTCACACTGGCAAACCTGTGGTCGCAATATTTCAAATCACAGGATCAGACGACATGGGTTCCACTAAAACGGTGTAATTAAAATAAGGTGTAAAATTTCAACACATTTGAATACAAACAAAGATTCAAACCTGGAAGGCTTTACCCTCCTAGTTAGTATTCAGAAAACAGTATTGTTGGAAGGAAAAATATGGCATTGTCTACAACCTCTTGCTTAACTTTACAAAATTGAACCGACTCTTGAAAGTGAGTGTAAAACGTATTGGTAATCTGTACAATAATGTGATGTTTGTTGTCTTGACTCATAACACCGGATTAAAAACTCGCATTTAATAATCTCTCTGGACTCCTAATGCTCAACGGTGATGTGATCTAGTACGAGCTGTGCTAGCGCTCTCTTTGGGTATTGGTAGCTTACTTACCGTTTCAGGGTTTTCGGCATCAAATGTTCGTTGTCTTCCTCTGTAACAGCTTGATAAGGCTTCGAGACTTGAATACAAATATAGTACGTGAATTTCACTTGTAAGACGCCGTCTTAATGTTAATGACGCATAAATGTCAAATAGATTTCAATGAAAATCTCGTCATGTGGGGAGTGCTTTAGAGTAGAATTCGTTACAAAGATTATATACAAGACTGGAAGAATACATAATAAAACCAACGAATCTGCGACAGTGTGATGTTTACAAAATTATTCCACGTAACCAACGAAATCCGGCCTACTGACTATTTACGTTAGGATTTAATCGTCTCCATGTAAATGGAAAAAATGCACCTCCCCCCCCCCCCCTTTCAGTATTATGGCCTACACAGAATGATATACTACGAACATTCGGCAATGCAGTGCTTCGAGACATCTGCCACTATTAAATTCAACTGTTCAAAGGTTCATGCAAATCTCTTGTCTTTGTAAACTCGAAAATACTGATAGTGATTTGATGTAATTTATGTACCCGATATACTTCACTGTTTCAATGGGGCCTCCTTGGTTCAATCGGCTAGCGCGTTAACACAGCGCAATGACGGAAGCCTCCCACCAATGCGGTCGCTGTGAGTTCAAGTCCAGCTCATGCTGGCTTCCTCTCCGGCCGTTCGTGGGAGGGTCTGCCAGCAACCTGCGGATGGTCGTGCTTTTCCTCCGTGCTCTGCCCGGTTTCCTCGAACCATAATGCTGGACGCCGTCGTATAAGTGAAATATTCTTGAGTACGGCTTAAAATACCAATCAAATAAATAAATAAATGACTGTTTCAAAAGTCAAAAGAAATTCGGAAATTACATTTGTAATTACAAGCAAATCAAATCTGAACCACTCCGCTGTCAACACTCTAACATACAGTAGTAGAAATTATTCGGTGCTGTAGTTCTTTGGTGATGTAGACCTATAGACAATTTAAAGACAACTTGTTACAAGAAATAGGCCAGAACCTGAGCCCCTAGAAACACTTGCTTGTATTCATATACACGGGTGTGTTTACTTAGCGTACTTGAATACGCCGTGGACATTC